>JAGFMF010011775.1:322660-399540 GCA_019455555.1 Galemys pyrenaicus | reverse complement strand
CCTGCTCTCTGTGGTGAATCCTCTCACCCCCCCCACACCTCTGGCCTGTACCCCAGTGCTTGTATGCATAAATAAATAAATCTTTAAAAAAAAAAGAAATTGAAAGAAAAAACGATGAATACTTGTGTGGCTATGAAGCTAAAATGAGCCTATATTCAAGGTCAATGTTACAAACCTGTGCCTGGTAATTTATCCTCTCCAACATTATTTCACCTCATACTTCAGACCTGGTCTCCAGATTATACTCTTCCACTTACATATCAGTCACCTTTTCCAGTGGTGTTTTATAAATGGCTTTACCGCACCAGGTTCTCACTAAAGGGACGTCTGTCTGGCTCATTCCTTCATTGTCCCTCAATTGTCTTATTACATCATCTCCTGAGAGAGGACTTCCTTGACCACCTTACTAAAAACATAGTGGATTCCCTTCCTAGATGGCTATTATTCTGTTTCTGATTTCTGTCATAGGACTCATCACCATCTGATACAGCTAACTGTTCTCTGTCCCTCTTTACCATTATGATACAAGTTCCATGTTAGCAGGCACTTTTGTTCATTGCCATGAATAGCATGATCCACAGTAGATATTCAAATATTTCCTAATCAATAAAGAAGCAATGTAAACAGCAACTGAGATAAGAAACTGTGTGATCAGAAAAGAAAGAAAATTCATGCATAAATCAATGAACATGCACAGCTACCTTGGATTCAAAATGACTTATCAATTGTAATAAGATCCAACTGTGTTTCATGGACTTGAGTTCTGAGAGATACTCTGATACTCCCTAGAGAACCATTTTGAGTGATCCTCTGAATTAAGTGATTTCAGTGAGACACACACACACACACACACACACATTTAAGAACAAAGCAAAGAACTCCCTACAAATTAGCAGCCCATGAATGCAATGGGATCAGCTAGGGTAAATATCACTCTTCCTTTGAAGCTTATGGCCACCTAATACATGGTTTTTCCAAGGGATACCCAACAACACAGGGTCATAAAAGCTATGTCAATAAATGCTCTAGAAAGGTGTTTCAGAAGAGGCACAATCAATGGAGACTCTTGGTGGGGGTTATGTATGGGCTTCAGGTTCCTCTCAAGTGAAAAACTAATCCTTTCAAATAGCCTTGGGTAAACACAGCTGCCTAAGAACTGCCCTGTAGGTGATAACCCCTAAACAGATCTCATTGTGTGGCTTAGGTTGTGTGGCGTGTTTTAACCCAGGGATACAGGGGTGGTAGAGACTATGTCAGGTATGGACCCAGGAAGAAGCATGCATTAGAGAGAGAAGCAAAGTGGTCTGTTTATATAACATGAGTACAGCAAAGTCTCTTAGGTAGAAACTAGAAAGATGGGGCAGGAGGCACAGTTTTGGGTTCACCTGAAGACCCACAGAAGAGGAGATTAACTTCATTTTGCTGTTTCAGAAAAATCAGTCAATGCAACTTATGGAACAGACAGCTCAAAGAAAGAAAATTGCCTGAGGTTGGAGGGCTCCAGCTAATGGCAGAGCTGTCTGGTGATGGAGAAGGCTGCCAGTGAGGCGTCCAGGCTCACACTGCCATCTGGAATGTGGATGCAAAGGAATCGATACCAGACAGAACCGGAGGTCGTTTCTCACTCTCAGCGGCTATATGTCCTTGAGTCTGAACCTTGGAACATCCCTGTGTGAAGCAGGTGAGGGATGACCTGTTGTCCAGGGACCTCTGTTTAAACCACTTTCTAACCTTTGTCTGGGCAGGGGTTCTCTTTCATTCCCTGTGCCTCCATTTCCTTAGGTGCTGAGCAATGGCTACCATTCCTCTTCTGCAGGCAATGCTTTAGAAGTGGTTTCTTGCTCACTTTGCACTCTAATAGGTCCTTGATTTTTGACCTTGAACTAACCTTCCCATCCACTGAACATCAGTTCCCTCTTCAGTTAAGTGACTTTCCAAGATCCTGGCGAGTAGAGATCTGTGGCTGGCAAAGAGTAGCACTGCACAATGCTAATGAATATCTCCTGAGTTCATATAAACACATCAACATGTCAATATCAGGAAGAACAATTCTATAATTTAGAGGATTTCTAAAAACCATCAAGTTGTATCCTGGGTACTAACTGCTTTCACTGAGTCTCTGTACCACTCAGGTGCCATGGTACAAATTTGCACACATTGTACCAGGTGGCTCTAATATTTATGTCTCACAGGTGGGGACGTGCTACTCCGTGAGATGATGTAATCTGTCCAACCAGACAGCTCAGCTGATTGGGGGCTGGGTTAGATGTGAGAGACTCCAAGACCATCGGAGTTAATCCAGAACTCTGGATACTGGTCTGATGCTAACTCCTAGCTGTGCAATCCTCACAGTTCGACCAGGTATCTCCTCATGGAGCAGGGCTGGTCGTTTTGAGGCTTTGGCTGGATTATGAAGGAGAGATCTGTGTCTCCTTTGCAGGGTTCCTGTTGAACAGATGAGCATGCTCAGAATCCAAGTCCGTGTGACATGGCACGCTCACTATTACAGGGCCTGAGGCCGTGGCCCATATGTGCAGATACGCACGCCACACGATGGGAAATGAATGCGTGCACAGTCCTGGTGCTGTCTGACTTGAAGCCAAACAAATTTACCCAGGCTCATTTGTCAGCTGCTGAAAACCCTCTCCTTCCCAGCCAGCTCATCCTGCCTTCCAAGTTTCTTAGTTGTTATAAGCTTATCACAGAAGTAAATCAAAATGTTCTCAAGAGGAGAAGAAAAGATAAAAGCAAAAAATGCAACATCCCCAAGAGAGGAATATTTTTTATAGTTCCACAACTCTAGCAATTCTGTCTTTAAAAAAAATCCATTATTTAATTTTAGTACCATAGAGGTGCTAGTGATGAATAATGGCTCCTCTTCTACCTTCTAGTATTTCTAAAATATTAATACTGGTTGGATGCTTCTCCTAAGGGGAAGCAGGAGTTGAATCTTTTATAGGTACCTGAGTCCTGTTCTCATACTATGAATTTATTTGATTACTAGCAATCCTATGCTCTGGGTTCTTCAAATCATGTCTACACCAAAGGCCCGGGGCCTCACAGCATGGCAGACAGGGTGAGCTATGTGGTAAAATAACCCCTTTCTCATTAGTTTCTTTGTCTAAATCTTGACTCTCTTACTTTTGTCAGCTGCTATAAACCCCCCTCCCTCCCAGGCTAGCTCATCCTGCAACCTCCCATCTCCACTAGACTTGGGCTGTGAATCACAAAGTGAAATCACAGTGAGATATCCAAGTTCACAGCTCCATTGCCCCTGGGTCAAAATCTGTCAACACCAATCACAGGTGATTTCATCTTTACCTGTATTGTTGATATCATGCTCTGGATACAGAGTTTTAACTCATTTAATCTAGAATGAGTTATAATTGCGTGTGTGTGTGTGTTGTGTATAATGTGTACATGTGCATGTTTTATTTTTATACTCTGTATAGGAGAAGAAGGATTGGGGATATTGTTTCAAAATAAACTAAAAGTATGTGCTGTCAATTATTGCATTTTTGGGCAATGAACTTTTTTAAAATAAAAAAAACACGTTGTTTTTCTTCTGCTTTACAAAAATAATGCATGTACTCCAGGAAAAATCTGGAACACAGACCAAGGGAAAAGGGAAAATAAGAGAGAAAGTCAGAAAGGGAACAATAACCCTAAATTAGATTAGAGGGCCTTGTGAGATACTGACTTGGTGCTATACCTCCCAAAAGCTGAGCACACATTCTTCACAAGTTCACAGGGAATATTCTCCAGGACAGACCACAAATAGGGTCACAAAACAAGTGTCAACAAATTCATGAAGATTGAAATAGTGGGAAGTGTTTTTCCTTATCATAATGATATTAAACTAGAAATTAATCATATCCATGATTAATTTTAACATAACTTTTTTATAAGGCATGAGGTTCAGTTGAGGTTTACGCTTTCCCTAGAATGTTTAATTGTTTCTCCACCATTTGCAAAGGACTCGGCCTTCCTCAACTGATTTGCTTTCACACCTTTATTAAGAATAGGTTGGATATATGTGCTAGATTTATTTCTGGGTTCTCTATTCTGTTCCATTGATCCATGTGTGTTTTCCTCCGCTGTATCACATCATCTTGATTACTGCAGCTATATAGTTTTACCATCAGGTAGAGTGATTCCTCCCACTTTATTCTTCTTTTCAAGATAGCTTAGCTATCCTGGGGCCTGTGCCTTTCCACATAAATTTTAGAATAAGCTTATTTATGCCTACAAAAAGCCTTGCTGGGATTTTGATAAGAATTGCATTAAACCATAAACCTATCTTTATGTTATTCTTTTTACATACTATAGCATGAGTCTTTTCTCTAGTATTACTAACTCCTAAAGGAAGGAGTTAGTAGAATTTTTATTTACTTAGAAAACATATATTTTCTTTTCTTTTTAGTTTTCTGAGTGGTTTTAATCCACTTATTTTTGAAAAATTTCCTTTCCTTGGTGATACTTTTCATATCTCTATTGTGTAGCCAGTGATCTTTCAATAGCTACCAATTTTTAAAAAATAGCTAGAACATCATTCAACAAGCATTGTGATCTAATGGACATTTGACACTTTTCAGATATGGATAATGCTAATAAAATTACCAAAAAAAAAAAAAAAGAAAATTCTTGGCATTTTGAATGATTTCCTCAGGATAGATCCCTGAAGCAGTAGATTCCCACTTACTCAAAGTGGAAGAATATTTTTATAGTTATTTCTATGTGGATATACTTTCACATACATTTATCTGTATGTAAAAATATTACCACCAGCTTTAAACTTTTATTTTGTTATGGGTTTGAATATCAAAGTAGGAGGCACACTCATCAATGAGACAGAGACTGTAGAAGGGAATGGTGAACAAGGTAGCAACCACATCTCCCAAAATAATGATGGCAACAATGTCTACCTGACTGGACTCTTCACAGAGCAAATGAATACACCTGATCTCAGGTATCCCCCCTACCTACCCAGGGAAGTTAGGGGAAAAAATTCCATTCCTATTTTACCTACTTTAGACCTTAGGATAGCTAACTGCTACTATTTTTTTTTATCTCTTTCATCCTAGAAAAAAATAGTTAAGACATTTTCTTTTTTTTATTAATATAAAATATTTTTTAAAAATTTACATATACTTGCCATCAATTGTAATCCCCATGAAGACATTTTCTTTTTACCCAAAAAAGAGAAAGGGACAAATTACCCAGCCTAAACTATCTCCTTATTGTTTTGGTCATAAAGAGGCTGTTACAGGAGAGGGCCCTGAAGAGGAGGTGAGGCATATCTGCTTCGCTAGACAGTCAAGGAGACTGGGGTCAGCTGGCATGTTTTCACTTATGCTTCCCCCTTTCCTGATCGGCTTTTCTTCTTTTTCTCTAATGGAAGTAGAGGTTCCATGGAGCGATAAGAAAACAATGTGGTTTCTCTTTCTATGCAGTCAATTTGCTTTTAAAACTATGCTGGGTCGAACATCTTGCTCACATTGCAAGTCCTAGGGGACTCAGGAATGAGGGGACCCTGCGGCATGTTAGGATACATGTAAACCCCATGTATGCCAGTGTGAACTGCAGCCGGGAGGGGGGTCCCAGATGGTCTGTGAGGCACACCACGATTCACTATTAGGAGTGGTCTATGTACTCTCACACGTTGGGATCAGGTGGCCTTGAGGACTGGGCAGTGGAGACTCATTCAAACTATAAACACTTGGTGTGGTGCACAAACATCCCTTGAGAGTGGCAGACTCTGTCCTCTCTCAACCTTGGGACGGCAGGAGAAACAGAGGGAGAAGTGGATGTTAGTTAAGTGTCTGTTTTGGGACAGGCAATTTACTAGGTGCTTCTCTTTTATTTTTATATCCATTTTCACAATCCAAAGAGACATTGTTAGCCCATTTTACAGAGAACGACCTAAATATCTGAAGTGAATTTTCCAAGAAGAGCTTATCAATCAAAGTCAGGTTGGTTTGATGCCAAGCTAGTTACTTTTTCAACCATTCCTTGGTGACGATGCAGAGAAAGACAGAAAAGGGTGGTGATTTAAGCTTAAGAGCAGATCAGAATGATCAACAGAGTGATTGAGATTGGAGCCCCAGCTCTCTGCCTCTGAAGCTCACTCTTGCACAAATGGGTGGAACTGAGAGGTACTCAGGAAGACCCCTGCTGCTGCCACTGTGGAAGGGGTCTCACACTCCTTCCTCCTGCAGAGAACCATCTCCTCTGACAGAATACACTCCTTCCCTGGTAAAGGGGAGGGAAATGCAGGTAATCCCTGTCTGGTACCCAGTGGGTGAGAGCTGACATGCAGGGCTGGGGGTTCAAGTTCTTGTTCAGCCTCATAATTATTAGCGTGTCAGAGAATATACATTGCAATCTCTTAAACTCTCAGCTCTGTGCTATAAAATGGGGATAATATCCACTTCCAGGCTTGCTTTGAAAGAGACAATATAGGTAAAAGCTGGCACCTGGGATAATTCAGCATCTGTTAGCAAGGTAGCGACTGCCACGGGTACCTGCCGCCTTCTCCTCAAGTATAGTTTCCTGTTTCCCTAGACCGAAGAGTCTCCAATTCATAGGCTCCCTTGGGACCAAAGCACTGGTGCTCCCCAGGTGAAGTGGGGTGATTGAAACATGCCTCAGACACCCAGATTCCCCTTCCATCCTTCCTGGGGGCCTCCATCTTGGACAAGTCTCTGATTATAAAGCCCAAACAGACGGTCAAACTTTCTTCTCTTTAACAGATGATTTCTGTGGTTTTGGGGTGAAGACAGAGGCACCATTTAGACTTCCCAGAAAACAAGGCCTTCAGTCTTTAGATGTATTGTCTCCTCTGTGTCCTGTGCAATTCTCATCTTATCTACACTTACGGGCATGATTGGGACAACAGTGCACTATGTCAGATTTCCCAAAGTTCCTTCAACCTCCTGGAATTTCCAGACTTGGAGAGGGCTTGGGATACACTCATGAAAAGACCACCTCAGCACACATTTCAAGGGTGCTAGAGGCAGCAACGAGGAGCAGCCTCTCCCCAACCACCCAGCTAACCATGGAATTGCACATCCCACAGGGCCCTCTTCTTCACTTCTTCTTTGGTTATGGGCCTGGGAAAATGAATTTGCTCAGATGACCTCCTCTGTTTTTGTGTGGGGAGAGGGTTGGGAGTCACACCAAATACCACAAGGAATATCTCGTCTTATGATAGTGGCTAGAAATGTAAAAGCAACAGGGATCACTTTAAGCAAAGGCCACCCCTCTGAGAAGCTCCAGGAAAAAGCTCCTGTCTCCGGCTCCTCTAAGGTCTCTGCAGAGGTGAACCCACACAGCAGCACCGGGAAAAGCACACTCAGGAGTCTGCTGTTGAATGCTATGAGTGCAGATACATGAAGGAGGAGCACTGCTCAAAAGCAGCAGCCGTCCTTGTACTTACACACATTATTTCCAAGGGGTTAGGTTCTCACCTGAATCTACGAGGAGCCAGGCACTGGGCCAGATGCTGTAGATAATACAATAGCTGCTGAGAGTAGCTGCCAGCTGGTGTTAGGGCCAGTGCTATTGGTGTCTTTACCACCCCTCCTTGACCATCACTGTAGTCATAAATGCGTTTCTGCCTCTGATAGATAACAAATCAACTTTATAAGATAGTGGACTTTGTTTTACAGGAAGGGAAGCTGAGACAGAGTGGTTAAGAGTTTTGACCAAGTCCCCACAAGGATGCACCAGCAGAAGCTTGGATATAACATAGACACCTGAGACTTACTATAAGCTTATGTCCCAGTGAAGCTCAACACAACAGCGTATTACCTCATATAACTCTAGCCAGGACCAGGCAAGGCAGACACTTAAACTATCTCTGTATTACAGTCAAAAACTCCCAAAACACTGAGACTTCAGCAGGTCAAGAAACTTTGTCTAAGGACCACTAAATCTTTTCTTCCCATTGAACATCTGCTCCGATCACTATATTAAGCACTCAGATCAACAATTTGCAAAGAGATTAACAAAAACAAATACTCCTACCCCAAACTTGCCCTTTAGGTGACCAAAATGAGCACACTGAGAAATGGTCAGTGCAGTTGTTTCAGCCAGCTTAGTAATTACATAGTAACAAAAGGGGATTCAATCAATTGCTAGCAATTAGCCATTATGAGAAAATAGGGGAAAAATGCAACTGACTGTTTGGTAGAGCAAGAAGCATTTTAAATGTCACCACAGTGAGAGAAATATTTGAAGATTTGTCTTCATAATGGTTAACTAATTGCAATCTTGAGATTTTATTGCCTTGGAAAAATAACTCAATTCAAGAGATGGAGTATTAACACTTGAGGCGATTTCTCCTTTGTCTTAGTTAGCATCAAGGGAGGCATGTAAATCGATCAATCCCTATCATCTAAGAAGACCCCGTCATAACCAATGGCCTCCATGAGGGGAAGTCACCGTGCGACCATTATTTTCTCATCTGTATGTACCTAGAACAGTGTGGGACACATGGCAGGTACTCAAGACACACTAGCTACACTGAACTGAAGTTGAAGAGAAAAGCTGGGGTCTGTCCCCCAGCCCTTTAAGTGAATTTCCCTTAAAGTGAAGTACTAGCACTGTAGATGCAATTTGACTTTTGCATAACTACTGTGAAGAACGGTCACCACAGATTTCTTTTCCTGGCAGGTCATCCAACCCCTTCTGGTAGCTGTCCTAGCATCCTGCTGTGACTTTCCTCCATTGCCATCTGCATGGGAATGGGTGTCTGGCTGACTGAACCCAAGTCTATGACCTTGGCACTGAACTCAGCAATGGGCATTCACCTAGAGTTGGACCAAACCATTCTCATATCCTACTAGAGCCAGTAGCTTTCTTGCATCTAATGGTGATGCTAGGAGGATGCTGTGTGTGACCATCTTCCTTGACCAAATGAAGGAAGAAAGTCTATGTAGAGCAGGGAAAGAGGAGGCCAATGTCCAAAGAGGGGGAGTGGAAGAGGAATTTTTCAAATCTGACATCCATTGTTTCAAATCTGTCATCCAGTTGCACTTTTAGATTTCCCGTTTATGGGGGCCAAATACATGTTAACTTGAGTTATTTGATTGTGTTCTTGTCACACACAACCTCTAAGTTCTGACTAATAGAATCCCTTTCTAGCTACCATAGTTACTGTCACTTTGGTTTGTTAATATTGGGGCAATCAGAAAAACAAAGAACTAGATATTGAGAACTATAGCTAGATTGCAGATGGGGTTTAAAACTTTAAGATAAAACTTCGGGATATCCTGGGGAAGCTGTGGGCAGAACAATCCCGCTCAAAAGGAGTGTCATGCATGAGGGGATGGAGGGGCAAGCTTGAAGATGAGTACCTGGATGGAGAAAGGCAGGAATTTGTGGAGGAACCCAAAGTCAGAAAGGAGTCCCCAGTTAGGCTGAGAAACATACAAGGAAAAACAAAACAAAACAGGACAGTAAAAGCTTTTTTTTTTTTTTCCCTTACCAAAATGTTATCTGCCACAAAGAGAAAAATAATTTAATTTATTGAAATAGAGAAAGGAATTCCTTTTGAAAGATTCTATCAAACGTACTTAATGAAAATGGGAAACTCATCACGCTGTGTTACTAACTGAAACAAGGCTAGTGAACGCCAGTGGACTTCCATAACTGAGAGTCCATTGCTAGAGTGAAAGTTAAAAATACAGGCTCAGAAATGTCCTCGCTCCAGTCTCTCTCCACCTCCACCAAGGACTGGGTCAATGATGTGCAAACCTGCTCTGACAAACAAGGGAAAGGGAAGAAGGTGCAAGAGGCAAGCAGCCGAGAAGGCACAGTAAACCATAACAATTGCTGGCAAAGTTTTATAGTTGGTCATTAATCTTAACCACCTCAATTTCTAAAAAGAAAGATTCATAGTCTTCTTAAACAGACAAAATTTAAGTTGATGGGAAGTTTAATAATGTTCATCTGAGGCAAAAAGAAATTCCAAAATTATTAAATTTTTTGCAGGCTTTAGGATGAGGGCAGTTTATATATAAAGGATGAGACGCATATAAAGCCTGAGATGGGGCTTTCAGCAAGGCAGTAAACTTCTCTGAGCCTCAGTTTCCTCTTCCGGGAGCCTGCAGTGGGGGAGGGGTGGGTTGGGAGATGCTGGCTTCTTCACAAAACTATAGCATGCACTAGAAATGAATGCAGGGAAGTTCATAGAGGTGCAAAGCCTGGGCATACCAGGCAGCAGCACCCAACACAATGGAGATGCAATTACCACTCCTCAAAGCTTTCCAAATAGTTCCAGGATCTGATCATGACCTCCTCTCTCATCTTCCACCACCACGGCCCCCATCATTTCAAGAATCAGAGTGATTGCAGGGCCTCCCCACTTGCCACCTCATTTCCTGTCCCTTTCCTTTGCTTAGCCTATTCTCCATCCATCTGTAGCACAATTCTATAGACACATGCAGAAATCATGCTCTCTTCCGCCAAACCCTCCTATGGTGTGACCCCACAGGCCTACAAGTTGTGCACGATGCAGCCACACAACTTTTTGTTCTCATAGCCTTGCTCTCTAAGCTTTAGCCCTACTGGTCTCCCTTCTGTTTTCAGAAATTTTCAGACACACTTCCGCCTAAGGCATTTGTGTTCCTCTTTCCCTCTTTCTAGGACATTCAGCTCCTAGATCCCCTTATACTCTTCTCTGAGTCTTTTCCTTGAGGGCCTTCTGAAAACACTACTTTAAACTCCAATCTCCCCTCAATCTGCAGTCCTTACTTCCCCACATCCTTTACCATGGTGTTTATTTTAGTTTTTTTTTTTTTATATAGATAGATCAAAACATTTATTGTATTAAGTCATTGAAAATTGGTGGTTGGCTTGCTAGAACAGTTTGCACAACCACAAAACCTGGTGCATTTTTTAAAAATTAGATTTATTTAATTATATTTTACATCATTTGTATTCCCCAGGGAGTTCCCACCACCATTTACCTGTGTGCCATCACCTCAGCCCCTTGTGCTCCTTCTACCCTCATCCCCATCTTTGCCCTCCCTCCCCTCCCCCCACAATCCTTTTAGTGTATCTTTGACCTTTTGGTCTTGTTGAGTTTTTGTTGTTGTTGTTATTGTCTGTTTGTTTTTGGTTGTAACTGCCCATTTCCTTGAACTTACTCTTCTTTTATTTTATTTAGTTTTGATTGGTCATTTTCACCTTTCAGAAGATGTTCTGGTCACTGCTATATTCATATAACCTGCAAAACCTTGTCACGGAGCCAGAACTCAGCTTATTTTTGCTGACCAAGGAATTAGCCACTGAACTCCCCAGGTCCCTCTGGAGTTCCTGTTTACAAACCTGCACACAGAAACCTGTCCCTTTGAAGAGCACCTTGTCTGAGATTACCCCCAACAGCACATTCCATAGGCTCTGAGACTATAGACTGAGCTGTATCCAGAAAAGACAATAGGAAGGTGAAATCAGGGAATCTGGACTTGACAGTACAGTTTTGCCCAAAAGCTATAGTTCTGTCACTGAAAAAAAGGGATGACAAACCTACTGAAGCTGATATTTGCAGAGACTCAATAATATATGAGTGCCAGGTTCATGAGGATGTGCTGACGATGAAATTGACCTTATTCCTTCAAGGAACCACTGTAAGAATTAAAAAACATTAAGCCTAGGAAATGGCATGTTAAAACTGATTTTACGTGACCTGTCCTCATCTGTCCTTCTCCTTCACTGGGGGTCACTTTTGCCAATTTTGTGCTTGTCCCTATACCCTCTAATTCAGGTTCCCTGACAAAACTCACCCTCCTGTTGCATTCTTTCCAGTCATGTTTTTGATTTTCTTAGTTAAAGTACACTCATTTGATATAACTTTAACACCAGGAAATGTAACTTTTTTGTGACCCACAATTTCCATTCTGATGTTACAAAACTGTAGTATCTTTGGCAGAGTAAGTATAACCAGGGTGGCAGCAGAACTTGGGTGTGAGAATTTGTCTAGAATCTGGTGATTCTAATGTGCTATTAGATTCAGAGCCACCCTGGACCTTTGCAGAAAAGGAATCTAGATGGAAATGGAGGTCTCTTGGAGACGAAAGACCTTAATAAAAATACCAGATGGTTCCTCCCCTAGGAGGAATATAAGGGAACCAAATAAGGATCAAGGAAAGGAATAAGAACAATAATAACAATAAAGACACAAAAACCAAAAATGAAAAGACAAGGACAAATTGGGGGCACTTGGTGGGGAGGGGGGAGGGGGGTGGTTGAGGGCAGGTGGGAGCACGGGGGACTGAGGTGATGGTGCACTGGTGATATGGTGATGGGGAATACATGGGGATTACAACTGATGCCAAATATATATAAATTAAAAAATGTTAATAAAAATAAAAAAAAAAAGAATTTTCGGGCCTCCCTGGTGGCGTAGTGGTCAAGCAACGCACTATGAAGCAAACCACAGCCACTGCAGCACGAGTTCAGTTCCTGCTGCCGGCCAGGGAGGGGACCCACATGGCACGGCAGGCCTCTCCTGCTGTGCCCGCTGCTCCCCTCAGCAGTGTGTTTCAGTCCATCTGCCTGTTCTGCTCCCTGCTCTCTGTGGTGAATCCTCTCACCCCCCACACCTCTGGCCTGTACCCCAGTGCTTGTATGCACAAATAAATAAATCTTTTAAAAAAAAAGAATTTTCTCTAAAGGCAAAAAATTTGAAGGATTATGGAGGCAGCTTAGCTAGTCCGCTTATTCTAAGGCCCAAATGTGTCTTTGTCTAGCAGTCAATGTGCAGCAGCAGCTGCGAAGGCAATAGCACCCACGTTGGCGGCACCCTTCTAGATGGCCATGGGTCCACTTGAGCTTCTGATGGGACCTTGGTCCACTCGGCACTCCGAACAGTGAGAAGAGTGAGACAGCGGGTGCTCAAGGTCACCCAGGAGCTATGTTTTTTCCATTGCCATGTGAATATAGCTTGCTTTGTACACGCGATACTGACAAGTACATGGTCATAGGAGACTTGCTGTGATCAATATTTTTCGACTTGGGTTTTCTCCTCTGGGTGTACTGTGGAACATTTTTTAGAAGCTATGACTTGAACGAAGACAATCCATACCTAATTGGTATTCAAATAAAACAAACAAAACAATGATAGCCACAAAACACAAAACGAGAGAACCTGAGACACTAGAGGCAGATCATGGGGCTCTCTTGGAAAGTTCAACAACCAAGATACCTTTCAAACTAAGGTAACAGATCTTAAAAGTGCTAATTTCATGACTAAATGCTATTTCATATATAAAAAAAACCACAACTGCTCTAAGGTATAATTTCTTTTCTTTCACAAGACAGTGCAGGAACAAAAGAGAGATGATAATTGGTTTCCAGACATTTTTCATGGATAAGATGTAGAGACTCTCAGGGCACACATGAATGGAAGAGGCAGGGAATCAGTGTGAAATGTGTCAAATTCAGGAATCAGTCAGTCCATTGGCACTGGGGAGAGATGCAAATCAGCTGTTCTGAGTTGTTGCCACTTATGATCCTGTTCCTGGTGATTAAATCAAACAACTATGCTGCTTATTTTATTAATTATTCCTGTTCTTGTTACAATAACCTATGAAACATTTTCAGAAGTAGACTGGGTCAACACATAAGAGGTAGAAAAAGATTTAACTCACCATTTTAAGGGATGTGAGTGGGAGTGCATTATATTCAGGAATAATCCTCAGACGAAGTGATCTTGTTCAAATAGGAACAAACATAACTCATCAATGGGGGAATTTAAACTACCCGTAGAACTTAAAATGTCTGGAGAAAATAATGTGTTTAGTGTCAACTCTGAAAAATCTGATCCTGGATGCTTTCTCCTTCATTTACTTTAAAACTGCTTTAAAGATCTGTTTGGGATCCTGGCTGACTGTAACAGCATCACAGCAACTTATTGGGAAATCACTATGTGCGGGGTGGTGGGTTAGGTGTTTTCCATTCACTCCTTTTATTTTCAGAGCATGTTTTTGAGCTGCTGTTATTTTAATTTCATTTTCCATGAAGAATTTTATAGAGGCTTAGCAATTTGCTCAAGGTCACATAGCTTTTACTCCAAGATAAGAGATCATAGTAAATACAGCATATGTAGGCCATGTATTTTATACATTATCTGTAATGTATATTTATACATATATAAACGTAGTATAATACAGATCACAGCTCTGCCACCACCAACTGTAGCATCTTTAGGATTCTGTGCCTCAGTATCTTGCTTTATAAAGTGGGAATAATATTGTATATCTCATAAGGTTTTGGAGAAGATGTAGATCAATAGGTAGATAAGTATATACATGCCCACACCATACACATATATATACAACATACACATGCACACACACATATAAACGCATATATGTAAGTAAAATGCACAAAATTCTATAAATTGCATCCCAAAAACTGAGTTGATGTGTATATAGTGTAGGGTATATTTATAGGTGTTGTCTTGTTACCATGACATTCTCTACTCTGTCCTTACATTTATATCAAGACTTGATTATCTATAAATATTTCCTTTCTCATGGTCCTTACTCCATTTTTATGGGGCCTTCTTTTGGTTGTGGGATGACATGTGGAACACAATGCCTTTGAAAGCAGATTCAAAGTAAAAAGATCTATTATTGGATCACAGATGAGAAACAAAAGCAGTATAGTGAAAGCTTGGCACTCAGGAACCTTCAGACAGAGAAATTCAATGTGAAAAGATTTTCAATCCAGGTTTGGAAATGTTCGCTTATTTGTCTGACCTTTTAAAATATTTTCTGACTGTTGTTTAACACTAGAAGCTATAGGATGGCTGACCAATCAGACAGTTTAATCAGTGACTTGACTTGGAAGTTGGTGTTCAAACTGAGAAATGGTGGCACCTTAGGGACATCTCATCCCTTACTTTGTGGGTTGGGGAGGCAGCTGAAAGTAATAATAAGATTGGGCTCTGTTTTTCTATACTTCTTCCTCCTTTACTTCCAACTGAAATAAATCCATGTACATGTGTTTTACCTACTGGAATTTTGAACAGGATTTTATCTGAAGAATGGGTATCAAAGCTCAGAAAACTTTCAGCAACCACTGGCTTAGATCCCTTCTAGCTCAAATATTCTGATGTTCTAAGACTGGAGGGTCAGTTTCTGACCTGTGCCCGAGCTCCACTCAGGGTGCCCACTGGACAGCAGTGGCAACTGTGTCCTACAAGGGAGTGACATCACGATGAAAACACAATGGAATCCAGCCTGAACACAACTGACTTTTTAAAGAAAGATGGAGCTTTCTAATATTCAGATTCTGGATGATTCTGTGAAATATATCCTGAGAAAAGTTGGATTTAATTCCACCAATTGATGCCATAGTAATATTACTGGATTTTTCTAAAGGGCTTGGTGTGTACCCAATTCCCACGGGTACATATAACTCACAGATTTAATTATAGATCTTCCTCAGTCACTAGTTCCCTAGGAAACAAATCCATGGCTCATGTCTTGTGCATGGAAGGTCATAGCAAGAAGATAAATATTTTCTGCATTTTGAAACTTTATCTAGAGGTCACAGGTCTGCAGCTCAGCAGCTGAGAGCTCTTCAGACAAAAGCCAAAAGCTGCTATGTTTGACTAATATCAGCAATACTTAAAACCTTTTGTATTATCTCAAAGCATTTCCCACTTAAATGATTGAAAATTTTCACTATATCTCTTCCTTTTTAAGGCTGAAATACAAATAAGATGAAGAGTTTTCTTAAATGTTTCTTCCTGCTCAGTTAAGATAAAAGCCATTTATAATAAAAAAGAGAACATTATCCACAAAATCCAAATCAATTTTAGTCATGTGGACATTGTAGATTAAAGATCTTTGTAAAATTTGGAAACATGTAGAAAACTTTCACAACTGGTCAGTAATACTGGAAAATAAAAACAAGAGGACAAACTAAAAATGATAAGCTCTGAAGAGTGAAAATGCAAATGCTTGTAAGTAATGAAGAAAGATCACAGAGACAAGCTTTTCTTATGACGAGATGAAGTCAGTCTCATTTTACTTTATAATTCTGTGTATTTAATACTCTCAGAAATGAGTTTTTGCTTGCTCCTATTGGTACCACTAACTTTTTTCGCCCTATGTGAGGATTAACTGGGAAAACATAAGTAAAGTGCTTTGTAAACCTCATGGAGCTGTACAAATGTTAGTTATCTCTATTAATGTCTACAGTATAAATTCTTAAATGCAATCCTTTTGATCACAGTGTAGCAGGACTAACAGAAGGTTTGAGTGTCCACTGACTTTAAATGATAGAGCTTAGAGATTGGGGCGGCCACAATTTACTTCACCTTTTATGTGTAGATCATAAAGTAACAGACATGACCATTCAATGGAACCTGCAGAAACACCCCAGAGTGGCTCAAAAGGTGAGCTACTTTCACGGCAGTGGACAACAGATCCATGGTAGAGAAAAGACTCAGGGGTTTGATGCTAGCATTATAACATTTTCGTGTCCTCTTGCAGCCTGGACAATACACCATTTATGGCATCAGTGGGAGGCCAGAGGCATCTGAACAAAGCCAGCCTTGTGTTCCACTTTTCAGCAAAAGATCCAGGTCAGGAGAAAGGAACTGTAGAGTGTCAGGAGGCATGAATAGCAGGAAGCAGGGAGGGCTTCGTTAGCCACCACTTCCTTTCTCAATGCATGATACATGCATTGCTTTTGCTTAGCGTAAGGGACTTCATAAGACATACTTAAGAGGTAATGTTACTGAGCAGTTACTAAATGCTAGGCAATATATACATTTCATGTGTTCTCATGTGGTACCACTAACAACCTTGTGATGATCAAACATACTCAGCAGGTAACTCAAGTTTTCAGCTAATAAATTGTACAGGTGAGTCCTAAATGAGGTCCTCTGTGTCTTAAGCCCGTGATCTCAGTCACCGCCATGCAGGAAAGGGGGCAGTTTGAACCTTTCTGCAGACAACCGCCACTTGTCCCAGCAGAATCTGCCAATTGTGGTCCTACTCCTCTCTCCAGAAAAATTGATTCACACACACACACACACACACACACACACACACACACACACACGCTATAGTTTCAGCCTTTCAGAGACTCCCTAACATCTATCCATGGACCATAGCTCAAACACACCAGGTCAAGAACTTCTATTTCTCAAATCTTACTGGTCTTGGCTTCCCTTTCTTCTTTCTCCCCTATTTTCAATGATACTAGCTCAACTCAGTTTGACTTAATTTCTCCCATTTTAGGCTCATAAATTCCACTAGACATAAGGTTGCAGTTTAAGTTCATTTTAATGTGCAATAACTGAGGGGTGTTTTGTTTTACTGAAGAAAAGCAAGCATGTCAAGTACTACAGCCCAAAGCAAAGCCAGAGGAGCTTCAAGCTGAAAGGGGTTTCCAGCACTATCCACAACAGAGGGGTCACCACATGGGGTCCCCAAGCACCCAGGGCTTAGTACCAATAAAGAGCACTGGCCTCTACTTAGATCTACTGAATCTAAAGGCGAGGTGGGTATGGGGCCTCACTCAACACTACAGACAAATGTCCCAGTGAATTTGGGGCACACTGTGACTTAATACCCCCTCTGAAAACAAACCAAGTACCCAAATACTAAATGACTGGCCTGAATTCTCATTTCCTGTTGGTAGAAAAGCAGGCCTCACATCTTCCCATATGTTTCTATCTCAAATACCCGACAGTGTGATCAAAATTCAGTCAATAGAACAATTCATTGAAACACATCATGTGTTGAGAAAATGGTTTTGAAATACTCAATACTAGCACAAAATGAAATGTTGTTGATTTGCTTCTTGAAACCAATAATGTCCCAAATAGGATGTTCATTAAATCACCAAAATAGTAATGTATGAATTCAAATCTGCGGTAATGGCTTCATTTTAGACAAGTCCGCTTTTAATAGGATTCTATTTTCTCTAACAAGAAAAAAAAAAAAAGAGCCACATTTTGTTGCAAATTGTGGATTAAAATAAACAAGCCAACAAATGACTATAGCTGTGTGGATTAAGCAGCCTTTGTTTGTTTTAAAGAAACATTATCGAGAGCCCATTTTTGGGGAATTAAAATTGGCATGCATAGTCTGACAATTACATCTATGCAAATGGGACACAATTGGGCTCTGGACATTTCCCAGCTTACTGGAGAAGCCAGAGGGCTGATGGAGGATGGACAATGTGTACAACTTGAAGGTACATAGTCTTTCAAACTCTACTGAAGAACACAATGGTGGGGTACTTCTCTCCATGTGTGGTGACTTTTTGGAATTCACATGGCTACTGTCAAATTATGGATCTTCCAATAAGAGTCTGAGGCTACAGGCCATTTACATTGTTCCCATTCCTTGACATTCTTTCTTTAAAAGAAAATAGATTCTGATGTTTCTTATTAAGAAAGTTTCATGCAAGACTATTCTTTCTAACCTTATCATCAGGCAGGAAAAGACACAGAAGGAGCTATAACAATGATCTGATTTTAATTTATTTTTCCATTTGCACTTATTCATTCAAAGACTATAACAGTAAAAATAAACTTGCCTCAAGACCATTCCAATTTTCTTAAAAAATGTGGATTGACTTGGTGATATATGATGAAGGGAATTATTTCACATATAAAATCCTTATTTCTAAGCTACCAGAAACCTAATAATATTTAAAAATATATAATCACCATGCTCCAAAGTCTCTATGTCTTGCAAAGTTGCATTTCCTCACTAAATAAAAGTTTAGGTTAAGGGAGAGAGATCATACTCAGAAAGCTACAAATAGTAAACTACAATACATCTATGGATTAAAATCTTATGTGGAAAGTAATCATTGAAAGTAAGTTATTATGCAATTGTGTCTCAGTTATCAGCACTTTCAAATGAAAAAAAACCTCAAGCTGCTTTGATATGAATATATGTTGAACCAACTTCCAGTCTGAGGATAAAAAAATCTTCTTTTTATTGTTTGTTTCCTTATGTTTTAATCTACTGTTCTACCTGTGTATTTGTCTTTTTAAAACAATAAGGTGTAGATGACATATACAACTATATTAGCTTCAAATATAAGCAGAATGACTCAATATTTGTATATATTGTGAAATGATCCCAGTATGAGTCTAGTAAACATCTGTCACAATTATTGTCACAGAATCCTTTTTCACTTCTTTCAGGTTGAAAGAATAAGATTTCTTACTTTATCCTAAATCTAGAACAATATAGATAACAGAGAACTTTGCAGCCCAGAAGTAAAGAGACCTGAATTCCTGTCTCTGGCTCAGGACATTCCACAAGTTACTGAACAGTGCTTTTGTCATTAGTGAACTGGTGGTAAAAAGAGCAGGCATCTGATGGGCTGGGAGAACTAACGAGATAGTAGCAAGTGTTACGTGGGGCACTGCATAAAACTTAACTATTGCATCAGTCTTGCAGAATGTTGATTTTACATCAGGTGGGACCTAAAAATGCCAAAAAATGTTTTGAATTTCTTGGTGCTCAGCCCCTTTACTCAGTTTTCCAAGGAGGGGACTTGAAAATACCTCCAGTCACTGTCACACAAGGTCTGAGCCTAATTCCATAATCCGTAAACTAGTGGCACATTTATTGAGCTTTCATGCATCAGGTTCTTTGCAACAAGTATTTTGGCACCTATATAACTCCACATTCAGTCAAGATCTATTTTCTCTGTACAATGAAATGCATGAACATACTGTCCCAGGAGGACTGTGCATGTCTCTATGTGACTTCCAGAAGCAACTTTAAGAAGTCAGAGAGCGAGTAAAGTAAACATGTAGAGGCCAAGAATGGGCAAGGACAGGCTATTTGTTTATGTTAATGAGCACTAATTAAAGGTCTTAATGGTGGGACAGTGAAAGATATAAAATGAAGTCACCCTGTCAACGACTGTCCGGGTCCCACAGTGGTCCCACAGGGTCACAGGAAGGCATTCTGACATTTAGCTAAGACGTATTATTCATGAACACAGAGTGGGTGAAATTATACAACCCATTTAAATAAAATCAACTGCATAACAGATATAATTCACAAAGTGATCATTTTTAAAAATAGAAAATTGAATTTCAAATCAGCATTTTAATGGCCCAGTGATCCAAATATTAAATTGATAATCAGGCCACAGTGATTTGCATGAGTAGCTGGAAATATTCTTATAATTCTATAATGATCTAAAAAATGCCAGAAAATTCATGTGCTTAGAAATATAAAGTCCCAAGTAGAATCTTAGACCATTAATCCTGAGGGGACCTCAGAGGTGATCTAAATCAGTGGTTCTCAACTGGGGGTCATTTGAGCTCTTGCTCCCTTCCAAGGGCACGTTTAATGTCTGGAGTAATTTTAGGCTGTTGCAAGCAGAGGAGAGATGTAGCTGGCACCCAGTAGGTAGAGCTGGGGGTACTATATAGGACAACAAATGGGGCAGCTTCACCAGCCAAGAACAATTTGGCCCCAAAGGCCAACAGTGCTAAGGTGAGAAAATCCTAACAGAAATCAACCTTTCTCACTTGCTGCGTGGAGAGGCACTCACCATGGCTTACACAGGACCAGCACTAAGCTGTGGCCTGGATGCCAGGATTCTTGGCACTATTTTATTTCTCTAGCAGGTTTTTTATAGCTCCCTCATGGCCCCTCCCTCCTCACTGACATTTCTAGTCTCCATTTATCATTCAAGATGTATTAAATTCCTACTATGTGTATGACACTGGAAATGTAGAAATGAACAGGAAAAGCACAGTCTTTCTCTTATGTTTACAACATGGTGGGAAAGCAGCTGCAGGACATAACAATAACACAGAGAAGTATCATTGTGATGAGCGCCATATGAAACCACACACACCCAATTCAGTTTGTTCTCAAGCCACTCTCCTAGTGCTAGTATTCAACCATACCCCTAAACCCCCTTGAAAGAGATTGGGGCACCAGACCTGGGTCCGGTCCTGCAATCCTGTGTTAAAAAGGGAACCTGCAACAAGGTTGGCGATAACAGCAATGACCGCCGCTCACGGGAGACTTACCATGTGTTAGTGGTGATGAATGTTCTCCTTATATTCAACCATCACAATGACACTGGGAGGGGGGATACTACTATCATTACAATCCCCACTGTGAAGCCCCTACAGTGTGCATGAGTGGTTTTGCTTGGCAGTGTTCCATGGTCTCCCAAAGGGAGTTAAACTGGGGGATGGTAAAACTGACTCACTCTTCAATGGGGGCCTCCATTATGAGATAGTAGACTGGGGTGAGGGGATCAAGGCATAATTGGTGATTAAGTGATTAGTCTCTGCTCTTGAGCAATTAACAGGATGTAAAGATAGCAAGCAGCTGAGCATGGAATGGATTTATGGACAATGTAATTAATTGCCATATTTAAGCTAAAACGAAGTGGTAGAGATTTCAGTATATATTTGAGGCTTGGAGATATGTCTTACGATTGCATAAGGACTACTAAAATTAAATAAGATTTGATAAGATTGAAAATCCAGGGATGAGGCCTCCTTGGTGGTCTAGTGGTTAAATCTTAGTGCTATGACCTCAACAGCTTGTGTTTGATCTGGCCAGGGAGCTAACTCACACATGGCACAACAGACATCTCCTGTCTCACCTGCTGCTCCCCTAAGAAGTGCACGTCAATAGATCTGCTTCCCACTCTGTCTCTGGTGAGTCCTCTCATCCCCCCATACCTCTGACCTATACCCCAGTTCTATGCCAAAAAGAAAAAGAAAATCCAGGGCTCAGCAGTCAGACACAGTTTACTAACACACAAATTTGCCTAAAGATGTCAACTTATGTCCTCAGGTCCATCATAGGCACCCGTGAAGGCAGAGCTTCATACATGATTAATTTACTCTTTAATGAACTAGTATGGAAATGGGCTGGAGGGTTAGGGAAGGTATTGACAGAAAAGATTAGAGGAGCTGATAGAAGCTGTATTGGAGATCCTAATTCGAGCCTGGTGACCACTGAATAGTTGCTCCACATAACAAAATAAAATAATCCAATTTTTTTTGTTTTAATTTCTTCAGGCTCAAACTAGAGGTACTTACCTGTACCACCCAACACAGTAGTCAAGAGCCTAATGTGGCCATTGAGTGACTGAAATCTGACTAGTGTGACTGCAGAACTAAAGTTTTCCTTTTTTCTAATTTTGATTTAGAAGTATAAGCAGCTCTGTGTGACTACTGCCTACATTAATGGACATCCAGGAGACTCTTAATTGAGCTTCTGCATGCTAGCATGAAGGATTTCCCTCATGGCCAGGAAGGGCAATGTTTATTTTGGCTGGGAGAGGTTCTAAAAGACACAGATGGTCATTTGTTCTTTCTTTGCTTCAACCCATAAAACTTGAAGTTACTTGGAAGCATTAGTCAAAGTAAGCGAAACATATTAGAAAGACAACTGACTCTTTAAAAACAAAAATTAATGCCAAGAAAGTGAGTTATGAGTATCGCTGAGCATATCATTAGGTGCAACATTAATAGGAAGGGATAGTTTCTGAAGTGAGATGGATGATAGGATTCAGGATTCAAGACATGCTTTGGTGATTTGACAGATGCAGAGCTGACCTGATCTTTGTTAGAAACCCATTTCCTCCTAAACTCAATAAGCCTCCAACTCCCCTGGAATGGGAACGTAATGGAGAGATTTCACACCAATCAACCAACCTACCTCAAAGCATCGGATTTGGGGCTTTTGTGCATCTCTCCCCCTAAGTCCTTCTCCATTTTGGGCATAAAACCTGGAGGACTGCTGTGCTTATGATCAGACCTGTATACCCCAGAGTAACGGTCAGGTGGAAGTAACCAAGGATGTGCCTGCTCCCTGTCTGTGACAGTAGTACTTCCTAAGTCATAGAAGATAATCCTGCCGGTGGGAGAGAGAGGGTCAACAAGGTGACTGTTGGGAAGGCAGTGACAGGGCAGAACCTTATTTCATGGACAGCTGTCTTTGTTTCCTAAGTTAGCTATTACCAGGAGGTGGGGATAATCATGAAGTTTTCTCTGTGTACCCCATGTTTTCAAAGCTTGTTTCATGAAGCTGCTGAGATTCAGCAAATGAAAATACAAGATTTCCTACTGCAATATTTAGGTCATACTTATACTAAACTGTGAATCATTGTTTATCTGAAATTTCAACTTAACTGAGTCTTATATTTTATCTGGCAACTCCATCCATGAAACACAAGCCCCAGGAGATATCACCCCCAGCAGAAGGGCTCCATGGTTAACTATGCAAAGGGACTGCTGCTTACTTGACCACCCTCCTGGAGATGCCCAAAGAAAGCAGCACATCCAAAGCTCTGAGCTGTACAGTGAATATTCCCATTCTCTTTAACATAACACTTTCCAAACTTTTGAGGAAGAGTCACAGTAAATGGTTTAAGTGCCAGGTCCAGGATCAGATAGCCTTTGAGGAGGAATGTTTTAAGGAGGGCCTGGATGAGAATGACGTGAATGGGAATTGAACATTTAGCCTAACCTGGCACTGGTTGCTGCTCCCTGAGTATCTGCTTTAATAGTCATATTGATGGCAGGAACTTTTCCTGACAAGCTAGTAACATCAAAGGGAATGAGTCTATGAAATTTAGGACATGCTGAGTGGTAGAGGGAGTGGTGGTTTGGTTGGGCATGGAATGAATACGCTCACTTCACTGTCAATGGCTGACCTTGAACCTAGCTTACTGTGATTGATGAAATGAAGCTTTCTGGGGCAAAGGTCAGTGAAGCAAATCATCTAATGAAACTGTATCCTGCCGTGGGGCGGGGGGTACTGTTTAGCCTTATCTGTTTTTACTGGCTATGGTGTTCCTTTCTTAGGGGCTGCCATAACAAATTTGCTGGCTTATAGTTCTGGAGGCTGAAATCAAGGTGTCAGGAAGGTTGATTTCCTCTCAGAGATGTGAGAGACAATTGATCCATGCCTCTCACCTAGCTTCTGGGGGCATGCTGGCCATCTTTGGCATTCCTTGGAGCATAGGCCCATCATTGTGACCTCTGCTGTGATGTTCACAGTGTTCTCCCATGTGACCAAAACCCCCTTTTAAAAAGGACACCTGTCTTACTGAGCTAGCTCCCTCCCTCCAATGACCTCATGCCAACTTGATTACCTCTATAAAAAGCCCATCCTCAGTAAGGTCATATTCTGAAGTTCTGGGGGTTAGGGCTTCCATAAGGATTTTTGGAGAGCTTGATTTGACCCATAAAAGTCTACCTTCTAGAGTAGGTCTAATACCAGATGCCTTTCCCACCTAACAGGTCTGTAGTGAGGTCTAAATAAGAAAATACAGAGAAACAGATTTTGCAAAAGTTGATAGCACTATAAAACTGTAAGGTAAACATTTAATCTCATATGTTGATCTGCCCTGGAAGTAGTATTCAAAGCTTTGCAAGAAAAATGTCAGGGAAATGTTAATCTTCCTGCAATATTGCCTAGAAACATATAGCTAGAGCCCTCACATTTCAGAGAGACACACAGGTCGTAGGGAAAAGGGAGATGCATGCCTGGCAATAAGCACGCTATCTCCAGAGTCACTAAATTCCCTGGCGGCATATAGGAAATTGGAGACAGAAACAAGGAAATGAAGACAGAGACACAGATATTTCAAAATTTACTATGCACTTATCTTGTGTCAGTCACAAGTATTGGGCACTGGGCTTGTCAAACCTTAACTCAGGAAACTGAGATTATTTATGAGCAACCTATTTTAAGCATGAGTGACCTTATTAGAAAAACTTTCCCCATATAAAAGGAAGGTAGTCTGGAGAGGAAAGTTGGAATGGTGGTAAAGAGACTGGAAATGAGGGACAAAAGCTAAGGCAAAGGCTTATAAATTTTCTAATTCTAGTTGATGCTGCCTTTGTTCTCTCTTAATATTCAAGAAGCTAATTTTTATTGATCTTGGAAATTTAGTCCAATCAGGAAATGAGTACATGCCTAGATCTCTTCCTACTTCTCACCCACTCTTCTGGCACGCAATGCTATAAATTCTTGGGCATTTCATTTTACCCCATCATCAGTAAGACTTTAAAATTTAGGGCCTCCCTGGTGGTCTAGGGGTTAAGTCTCAGTGCTATTAAACAGCCTGAGTTTGATCCCTGGCCAGGTATGGCTCAGCAGACTTCTCCTATCTCATACACTACTTCCCTTAGCAGTATATTTCAGTCAATTTAAGTTCTGCTCCCCACTCTGTCTCTGGTGAATCCTCTCTCACTGTTTGCACTTATGACTTACACCCTAGTTCTTTTTAAAAATAAATAAATATTTAAAAAAATTTAGATACATTACAGAGATGTGTGCTTAGAAATAAGTTTTGTTCCCAGGGAATCTTTCTAGGGTGTCCAAAAGTATAGTTCTTTTTCCTAAAACATTTTCAAAGAAATAAAGGATGTCTAAAATTCCAACAAGTTTAATAAGGTCAGAGAGTGACTGGGAGAAGCTCATAGACTGATGAAGTGGAAAAAATGAACCAGGACTTGACCAAGTTTTGACTCATGAACTGGCCTCGTCTCTGATGAGGGAGATGGCAGGCCTGGATGGCTATGGTCCATCCTCCAGCTCCAGAACCACAGTTCTCTCGAGCGGACATTCCCTTACACCCTCATTTCTTATCACCTCTGATTTCTGACCCATGTGCATAGTATGACATCAGTTCTGAGAAAAATAGTCATTGAAGTTAGGGCCTGAAAAATGATAATGGTTTTCCTTCTAGAGGAGAAAGCAAGGCACAAATAAAATCATTTTGAAAATAGCACATTTTTGAAAAGGGCCTGTGCTATCAAGCTATGAGTGTTAGAAAAATGTGGCATTGTTACAAAATTTAATGATGAGATGGTCTCAAAGTAAACTCTGATATGTTAACATTTAAAATCATACAAAAGGTATATCTCTAACCCAGAAAATATGTGTATATATTAAAAACAGGTGGAAAATGAATTTGGAGGGTAGAACTTCAATTGGGACTTTAGATTACACATAAAAATAAATTCCAGATGAATTAAAAAATCAAATGTGAACATGAAGCCATAAGATTTAGGAAAACAAATGTGTTAGCATAGTTCTAGTACTAAAATTGGCCAAGGATGCTAACTGAAAAAACAAGGGGATAAGTCAGTCATAAAGAAAAATGATGTGACTGACGAAATATTTTAAAAGTCAGTATCTCAAAACCTCAAATGAAATTTATTCAAATAAAATGACAGACAAGAGATGAATAGCCACAATAAGTAACAAGCCCTTACAGATCAATAGGGAAATCATTAATACCCAAAGAGAAAAAAGGAACTGGCTGGAGGAGGCAGCCACTTCTAAGACATGGAGAAAAGAGAGGAAGAAAAAAATCATCAGTAATTTTAGATAGCAGGGATAAAATGGAAACAGTGCTTTATCATTTTCATCTATCAAAGTGACAGATTTAAGCAAACCTTGGCACTTAATGCTGGCAAGGAAAAGGCAAACAGGGGTTTACCTACACTGAGGTAGGAATGAAGTTTAGTTTTATTTCTTTGAAAAGCATTTTGACAGTAATGCGTTAATTCTCAAATGAGTTAATTTTTTTCCAAAACAAACTTCAACTTCCAAGGACCCATGCAAAGAAATCAGATGACTTCAGACATATACCCATGTACTTAAGTCATCATCAGACTTATTTAAAACAATAATTTGTTGCTAGGCAATACCCAACAATAAGGTGAAGCTTAAATTGATAATGCCTAAGGTAATTCCTTTTTTTTTTTAAGATTTATTTACTTATGCATACAAGAACTAGGGTACAGGCTAGAGGTGCAGGAGGTAAAAGGATTCACCAGAGACAGAGCTGGCAACAGAACAGGCAAACTGACTGAAACACACTGCTGAGGGGAGCAGTTCTGCTGTGCTATGTGGGTCACCCCCCTAGCTGGCCACAGGGATTGAACTCTTGCTGCAGTGGCTGTGGTTTGCTTCATAGTGTGTTACTTAACCCACTGCACCACCAGGGAGGCCCCCATAAGATAATTTCTTATGTGGATATTAAGTATTACAACTTTGAAGAACTCAAGGAAAGAGACATTCCTACCAAAAAGCTTTTTAATGCAGAATACAAACTGAGTATTTGATTTGATGCCACATACATGCATATATGTAAATAAATATGTGCACATGAATGTATTGAACTATACTCATGGATAGAAAAATGAGACATAAAAATATCAAAATATTATGAAATGTGGTCTCTGAGGGTTGAAATTACATGTTAATTTTATTTTCCTTTATTAACTTGTTCACTCACTCATTTAACAGTAAATATGCATTGCTTTTTTAAATTTTTTTGAGAAATCACATTTACTTTTATTAGTAATCTAAACTTTTTTTTCATTGTTACATGAAACAATATTTCCCTAATTCTTAACTGGGCAATTATATGCAATCTTTTAATCAGGTAATTCTAAGACTATTTAGTTTAATTTTGTTGAACTTTATCAAACTAAATATTCTACTCATTTTTATTATCCAAATCAAAGAGTACTTCCTAGTTTGTATTCTGAAGTTGCAATAAAAAAATTTAAAAGTAAATTACTGAAGTCAGCATCCATGGGAAGAGTAGGTAGAGCTTATTCTGTCCTTTTATGAACATTTATGAAATGGCTACCATTATCTTTGCATTGGACTGAGAAGTTTAGCAGTTGCATTTGAAAAATTCTTTCTTCTGGAAAGGATGATGCAGTCATTTATCATTGTTTTTTTTTTTTTTTGAATGGCACCACCCAATTTGATGGTACCTAAAGCTCACCTGAGCTGTTTGACAATGGAAACTAGAGGGAGAGAGATCAGTTTTAAAAACATCATGGGGGAGGGTTGAGGGCAGATGGGAGCACGGGGGACTGAGGTGATGGTGCACTGGTGATATGGTGATGGGGAATACATGGGGATTACACTTGATGTCAAATATAAATTAAAGGGAAAAATAGAATAAAAAATAAAAATAAAAAAAGTGAAAAAAAAAAAGACTGATGCTTGAATGCAGGTTTCTATAACTTATGACTTTTCATTCTTTTAATGCTACCACATGGTACCTACTGACAAGAATCCAGTACCCAATCAAAGTATATAGTAGGAGAGTATTGTTCTAAATATGTTTGTTTATAACTGAGCTAAAATATTCATAAACCTTGGGAGGAGAATTATTAAAACACTAGGCAAAATCTGCCACATTTCCTTCCATAACGTGTTCATTTTCATGTTGATTCCCACTTCTCAAACTAAAAATGCAGCAAATAGAGGCATTTTAAAATATAAAAATCCAATTGCTTCATTCATAAACTCTTTAGGAGCTAATTATGGGGTGTAAGAGGCAACTGCTGTGATTTTTTTCCCCAAATATTTGGGAGATTTGCAACCCTGTGGATATGTTTCTGTGAATGGCAGTAATATATGTTTGCTCTTTTTACATAGTAAGGCTAAAAACATCTCATTCTGCAAAAGCTATTTGATGCCCAATGAGCATTTTTTAAAAAATATGAACTGGAAAATGGTATATCATCAATGCAAAGTTAAATGTGAACTTCAAAAGACACAAAGTTGGATATAAACATGGGCTGTTCTACCATTACAGTTTCTGAATACATCAAGTATGGAAATGAGGCTAGGTGAGGGCACAATCTAACTCTCCCTGAACTGCCTGCCCATCCACATAAATTAATTAAATGGCATGTCTGCGGAAGCAGACTTGGAAAGCCTGTGTTCCTCACAATTCCTTGAAGTTTAAATGTTTCTGAGATAATAAAAATCTGATCTTGGAAGGAGAGGAGGAAGAAATCAGGAGGTTAATTACCTGCTGACTTGGCTGACTCTGGAGGTGTGCTGGGTTTTACCTCTCTCTCATCTTCCAGTCAAGGCTGACAGTTCCTCAAAACCCATTTCCTCTAAAGACCCTTCTTTTTTCTGCCACCTCCTGCTTAAATACTGTCTTAGAGATTTACATGAAATTGTCAGGTTTGGTATTTTACTCCTCATTGTACCTGGTCAGCTGGGTTATTCATTTGTGATATCAAGGATTCACTCTTAATTCTTTTTTTTTAACATTTTTTATTTATGCATACAAGAGTCAGGGTACAGGCCAGAGTCGCCGGAGGTGAGAGGGCCCACCAGAGACAGTGGGGAGCAGAACAGGCAGATGGACTGAAACACACTGCTGAGGGGAGCAACGGGTGAGGCAGGAGAGTTCTTCCGTGCCACGTGGGACCTCGTCCTGGCCAGGGATTGAATTCACGCTGCTGAGCTGTGGATGCTTCATAGTGTGGCGCTCAACCCGCTGCGCCACCAGGGAGGCCCCGCTCTCTTAATTCTAAACGGTATTAATGATTCACTTTCTTAATTCTCTCTTAAAAATTTGTAGTAGGATCCGTGCCTGTGAATTAATTTAGCTGGACACCCTTTCTTGCCCAAAATATAGTTAAAATCTGGTTACCAATGATAAAAAGTTAGCAAGGTAACAAGGTACTTTCTGGCTGAGGAAGATTCTATCTTTCCATAAGCAAGGCATATTCTTCATTCAACACTTTCATTTTTCCACTTTTAAAAAATGATACTTTGAGATGAATACCTTCATGCCTTAGATTCTATGTAGATCTTCCACCTTTCTGATCACTGCTTTTTTTTTTTTTTACTTTTTCCTGCTTCCTTAGATCTCTATGACGAATCTTTCCAAAGCCTTTTCCCGTTATACACTTCCAACAGTCCCTCCAGTGGAGGGAGAGGGCAATGGCCTGTCCCTATTCTCGTTGTAACTTTTCTCCAGAATTCCAGGCTGGTAATGTCTATTTTGAGGTCAATTTGGCACTTACTTCTTGTTTTATGTCATCTTCCAAGCAAGTCTGCCACCATCTTGAATTTATGCCTATGTTGCCCACACTCAAGTACTTATGCTGCTTTGCTATAATCACCATTCAGGACCTCACCATTCCTAACCTGAGCCTCTATCAGTCTCTGACTACCCTCCCTACCTGTGCTCATGGCATCCTCAAAAGGGAACTATGCAAGCAGACTCTTTTTGCCTTGGTTTCCCCATTTGTACCACCTTTGAGTCTCAGACTCAGGGTGCCTTCTCAATATCTTGCCTTGTCAAGTCCTTGATGTCTGGTAAAGGAACTTAGGCCTAGACAGAGCTATACTCAATTTCGGCTCTGTCATTTACTTGCTGTATATTCTTGGGCAGAGCACTTAGAAGCCTTGCACTTCAGTTTGCTCATGTGTAAAATATGTACAATATAATGGCTTGGGATTTTGTTGGGTGGATTCAATAATACCACATAAAATAAAAACAAAAAAATATGATGATGATTAGACAGCAGAGATAAAAAGCTTCTAGATGATGTCTGGACTCCACATACATTATATACTAAACACATGACTTTTTTATTATTTGTAAAATGTAATTTAGGATTTGATTATAGGATGGGCAAGGAAGTACCAGTAATATGTGTAATGTAATGTCTGAGATATAGGTCATGTTTAACCAGTGTTGCTACTATTTTCCTTTAATTCCTTGTAAAAAAGACCTAATCCTGGAACAAAAGGGCTAGCTGATTTACTTGCTTCTGGATTAGAGCCAAGAAAGTGAAGAAAGAAATTGGCATTGATAGAAACACTTGGTTCCTCGGTAAAGAAGAGAATCATGTGAACATTAATCAATTGTCTTTTGGTTCGATTGCCACCCCATTTTGAGTTGAAAGTCCGCAAACAAACCACGATGTTTATTTGACATAATATCTCAAGTTTTTGAAACTCCCGTTTTAGACAGATTTTTAGAGCTGGCTGTTTTTGATTAATGTAATTAGTTGGGGAGAGCTATATTATAAGAGTGACAGAGATGGATGAGTAACAAATAAAGACTGTGGATAAGAAATGGAACCACAGTGGGCCACCCTTTTAACTCTATAAATATGCAAACCCATGCAGAGGCAAAGTGGGGTGGGGGAATGTTGGTGGATTGCCAAGATAAAAGGTGTGAATAGGTAGGCAAAATGAAACACTTCTAATGCTCAGTTTGCCTATGTGGTACCTGTGTTTGTTTGAGTTAAATCTGCTGTTAGCTTCAAATTGCCATTAAGAATCTTCTCTTATAAACTTCCTCTTAAAATGCCTCCTCTATCTAGTTAAAATAAAAGTGGGACCATTTGTATGAAAAATAAAGTCTGACTATAAAAAAAGCTTGTTTGTTTACTTGATGTTTCCAAATCAAAGTTCAATGCTCAGATTATGAATACCACATGATTGCTGCTCTCTCTCACTCAAGTCCAGTTATATGGAGATATTAGCTCACCACTCTAAGGTCTTTCTTAATTAGTTTGTTCCAAAATACATGGTAGTCCAATACAATCTTTAGGAATGAAACAAATGTCATCAAAAATTCAAAAGCTTTCAGAAAGAGGCAGTGATAATTTTCTGATAAAGTAAATAGAATGTGAGGCCTACTGACACAGGCTGGTGCAAAGCCAAGTCTACTTTCAAAGGAATGCAGTGGTCTTGAGATTGGTGACTGCCGTGGATCATCCAATTATTGCTTCACCAGGAAAGCGTCCAGTATTAATTACACCAAATCCCAGTAAAGAAAAACAAGTGTACTGGTGAAATTAGACATGAGGTCCCAGGAAAACATTTGTGTAGAAACTGTCTTTCTCACCTTATGTTTAAAAACATCTTCAACATCCTTTAAAACGCAGGTTGCCATGGTTACAGTTGTGCAGGCAGGCAGGTTTCTGAGCATCTCTGAGCTCATCAGTTAATGCCACCAGATCAGAGATTTCTGAAAATTGATATTTATGAAATACCATCTCTCTTTTTTCTCTTTCAGATCATAAGTAACATTATTGGAAGCAGCTGGATAGGTTTACTGGATTATCAGCGGCAATGATCACTGTGGACCTGGCCTTTTGAAAGGCCACTTAAGCGCCACTTTGACCATATGCTAAATATGACCTTTGATCTGAGTCCACATGTGGTGGGTCAAATTCATTTGCTGACATTCACAAAAACAAAGAATTGCCATTCTGATAAAGAAAAGCTGCCTTCTTTCACCTCCATTATCACAGATCTGTCCCTATGACAACCACCAGCCTGATTGCTACCTGTCAGAAAACCACACCTTTTCCATATATTTTTCTTACAGAATTTGTAGTTTGAAACACACCATGTCTAAGATCACTTGCTAACATACATTATGTAAGCAACTTAATACCAATTCAGCCTAACTTGATGAAGTTTTACCTGTTTGAAAGACCATACTTTCAATGAATTTATTACATCAATGTCACATGTCCAGATGAGACACCAAAGTTCTATCTCTTCCAGTGATCAGAGCATCTCATGTTGGAAAGATTCATGGTTCTGGGCTCGCGGTGGCGCAGTGGGTTGAGAGCCCCACTGTGAAGCATCCCTGGCACAGCAGCGTGAGTTCAATCCCTGGCCAGTGAGGGGACCCACATGGCGAGGCAGACCTCTCCTGCCTTGCCCGCTGCTCACCTCAGCACCGTATTTCAGTGGATCTGCCTGTTCTGCTCCCTGCTCTGTCTCTGGTGAATTCTGTCACCTCCTGTGCCTCTGTCCTGTACCCCAGCTCTTGTATGCATAAATAAATTTTAAAAATTTTTTAAATAAAAGATTCATGGTTCTTATTTCCTAAGAATTTTTTTATGTGTCTATGTCAGTATCTGCTTAAAAACCTGTGGGAGAGCTTCAGGAATCAATGTCCACTCCCTGACCAGTTTGATTCTACCATTGACTTGATTATCTTTTCATACTAGGCTTTGCTCACCACTTTAAAATTATCAACCTCACAATACTGATCCCATGGTAACCATAAATTGTTTAGAAAGTATTTTTGAAATACGAAATGTGATGTCACTAAAAAACAACAGCAACAAACTGTTCATTCAGCAACTTCTCAAGAATTCAACCTTTGTAATAATCTCTTTGGTCTTTCATTGGTTTTATTTTAAAGAGCTAGGAATAAATTTAACTCAGTGAGAGTCGCAGGAATTCAGTGTTGCTTAGAGATATGGAATCAGCAAACCGATGAATGGTCTATTTTTTCCCAGGGTATTTTTAAAAGTCAGATTATTTTCAGTCCTTTATTTTGGTAAATGGGAACTTTTACCAAGAAAGAAAATAGACTACAAGACAGGGGAGAAGAAAAATACTGAAGAATCAGAATTGGATCATGTTAAGCTCAAGGTACCCTAGGACCTAGCGGTTGAGAGTGAAAATAGATCTGGAACTCAAGTGAAAGTTGAAGGATAACATTCAGATTTGTGAATTATTGCTATATATGTAGTAATGAAGTTCCCAAGAGTAAATGGTGTTATTGGGAAGAGTGAGCAAAGATAGAAGTAGACTGAGAAGAAATCCAAAGCAAACCCAGCATTCGATTATTCTAGGGAAAAAGGACATCCAGAAAAGCAGAATGAGAAGAAACAGCATTCAGAAAGGGAGTGGAGAAAGCATGAAAACATGTTGGGGGAAAAGCAGAAAGCAAAGAATGCTAAGAATGAGAAAGTTTTCTTTAAAAATAAAATGAGAAAGGTGGAAGCTTAGAATTGTTTCTTTGCTAGCTTGGGTTCCCAAGACATCATGAGCAATAAAGAATAAGGAAAGGTCCTCTGTTTTCTTTATCACATTCTCAGAATTTACCTATGGTAATGCCTGGGGCAGAGGATCCATTCGTAATCAACTGACTAAATGAAAGAATGCAGAAATCCAATTACTTACATCTGGAATGAACACACTGCATGTGTTGGTTGGGGGCTGGTGGTGGCCTTTCCTGGAAGAATCTGAGGGGGGCATTGAGGCCAGATTTCTCTCCTTTACTGTTAAATAATGCAATATTATCCTGTGGGGGTTCTTTTGCATTTCCATAAAAAGAAAGCTCTGGTTCCCTCAAATGAAGTGACACAGTTTTCACAATCAACTGCATTTAGACTTTAAAATGCAATTAAAATGTAACTATAATGTAAATTGGGTTAGCCTGAAGATATTTCCAGAATCTCTCTGACTCATCCAAAATGGGAAGTGATAGCAAATTGTAAGTCCTTAATATCTCATAGCCACCCACACCAGTGAGTCCACACGTGGCTCATTATGTGAGTGGTGAACACAATAGAACACCCGACTGATAATATTGAATGTTGGTCTGTTATCTGTAATCATCTCAATGGTTGATTTGAATCACAATACTGTTAATGAGATGGACTGTGTGGCAATTAGCTATTAAAAAGCAATAAAAAAGGTTCAGATTAATCTAAAAAGCCAATTCTGGGACAATCTATGGAACCAGGATTAGATAATAAGAAACCTGATTGAGAGCAGTATTTTGAAGAAACCACAACAGTCTGATGCCATTTGAGTTCTGGCATCCATTGCTCTTGATTGGGGCAAGAGAAAGAGAAGAAAAACACCACCTTATTAACTATGTCACCCCTATTGAAATTTCAGAAAAATTCTCCTTTGAAGAGCACTGTGACGTGGGGGTGGTGGGAAAGGCAGGTCTTATTTCTGGCTGCAATATCAAAATAGATGTTCTACTGCTACCAGATTGGGGAGATGTGCCTACCTATTGATGGCAAGCTTCTGACTTAGTATAAAAATATTAGGGCCATAAAAACATGAAGCTGGAAGGGATTATGCTCAGTAAAATAAGTCAGAAGACTAAAGAAAAATACTGGATGGTTTCCCCTCTAGGAGAAATATAAGGGACCCAAATAAGGATCAAGGAAAAGAATAACAATAACAATAATAATAAAAACACAACAAAAACAAAAAGACAAGGACAAACTGGGGACACTTGGGGAGGAGGGAGGGAGAGGGTTGAGGGCAGATAAGAGCACGGGACTGAGGTGATGGTGCACTAGTGAAATGGTGATGGGGAATCCATGGAGATTATAATTGATGTCAAATATATACAAATAAAGAAGGAAAGTAAAAAAAAAAAATCAGTGCTGACAAGGGACTATGGTGATGGTGCATCGATGCTGTGAATTTTATGGGGATTACACCTGAGAAGAGAAAGCATACATTGTATGCTATATAAAGTAGCGTAGGCTTTATGAAAGGAGGCAAAAAGAAAAAAAAATCCTGTCAATGCCTACTTTCTTGTCATCAAGGCACCTAAGTCAAGTCCTGGAAACACGTGAGTAAAACTTGATCTAGACTATTAGCAGCTTGTTAGCTGCCCTCGGTGCTTTTTATCTAGAGTCTGAAAATATCAGCCTTTCTGCAACAACAACAAGATCCATTTTCTTCAACTTTATACCTCATCACTTTGAGCAGACAGGCAAGCACTCCCCTAAAGGGAATGTTTTGCGTCTTGAGAGGACAGGTCATCTTTGTAGATGGGTCTGTACTTTAGAGTGCCATGGCTGTGGTACAATGCTAGGACTGGACCCTTGAAAGGAAGAGGCTGTCATATTGGTTAGGGATTCACATTAGAACTGTGGAATGAATAATTATCAGATGGATTCCATTAACATGCTTTGAAAGAACATGACACATTAACAATGAGAGATTAAAATGTGTTTATATGCCAAAATTGGTCAATATTTTACTGACGGTGTATGAATTCAACTCAAGGATCTCAGTCAGTCTTTAATTTATATCATTACTATGTTCAAAGTACAAACAAAACTGCTCTGACCAAAGAAACTTTGTTACATGAGTTCCCTTTGTGTAGATGATTTCTTTCTCCAAGTGAAATGCAAAATGACCCCCACAGGATAATATCGCATTACTTAACAGTGAAGGAGAGAAATCTGACTAATGTACAGTGAAGGGAGAAATCTGGCTAATGTACAGTTAGGGCCTACATCAGATGGTCCTCTTTATACCTTTAGCACCTGACCTCAACTTTGACTGTATATTGGCTCCTCGGGACACTGCAAATTGTGCTGATGCCTGAGTCCACCCAGAGATTTACATCTAGTTGGTACTGGGATGTGTGTTGGATGTAAGATCTTTGAAAGTTCCAATGATCTAAAGTGCACCCAAGCTTCGAAAGGCACTGTTGTACTACCTTGTGCTCGTCTCTGACAAAGATGGTCTTTATGTTTCCCCTCAGCTTCACTAAATTTTAGGAGAGTTTCTTTTAGGCTATAGCCCCCTGACACCGCCTCCCCACCCCACTTCCTCTCCACTTTTCTTAAAGAATTCATAATACTTTAGAAATTCCATTGCAATTCTTTCTTTGCCATTTGAGATGTAAATCTTCTCCCAGCTTCTGCCCATTTACCACCCAGGCTTGTCTTTCTCAAGGACCTGCACATCCTTTCTTTGAGATATAATCACTGGAGGGGATAGTGCTTCTGTCTGCCACTCTCGGTGGAAGGGTAGAAGACTAGCTCTGATAAATGTCAGTTAGCAAACACAGATAGTATGAGCGCACTGACCAATCTGCTTGTTAACGTCCTCCAATGTTTCTCCGTTAGCTCATCCCAGTGCCTAAAAACCTTGCTCCCTTTTGTTTCAGGGGCACTGAATTCATGCTCTCTTCTCTATTGCGGTAGTCTTTTTTTTTTTATTTTTTTTTAAAGATTTATTTATTTATGCATACAAGCACTGGGGTACAGGCCAGAGGTGTGGGGGTGGTGAGGAGGTTCACCACAGAGAGCAGGGAGCAGAACAGGCAGACTGAGTGAAATACACTGCTGAGGGGAGCAGCGGGCACAGCAGGAGAGGTCTGCCACGCCATATGGGTCCCCTCCCTGGCCGGAGGCAGGGATCGAACTCGTGCTGCAGTGGCTGCGGTCTGCTTCATAGTGCGTTGCTTAACCCACTGTGCCACCAGGGAGGCCCCTATTGTGGTAGTCTTACATGAAGTCTTCCTTGCCAGTTTAACTGAGTCTGTTGCAATTTTAATTTGACCTCTTCTCTGGCCTGGGCAGTCTGAACATCCTATGTTTGCACTTCAGTTTTCCTCATTTCTTTGAGGTCTCTTTTCTGCTTTTGTTTTTCCTTTACTCCTCAGCATCTGGTCCAGGACAGGGTATATAAAGGCACCCATGCTTTTCTTTTATATTTTAGTACCATTATAAAGACTGCAGTTGCTAAATGTGAACATGAGTAATTTGATTCACTTTAGTTACATGTACTGTTGAGGAGAAAGAGGAGAGAGGGGCTTGGAGGGGAGTTACCCAGAAAAAGAACAGAAAACTACGAGAGGAATCCAGAGAGAACCCATTACTTTCCCTAATGTTCTTTGTCCCTTTTAAAATAGACCTGGGCCTTCACTGTTCATTAATTCTTGATGCTTGAAGTTCTAAAGGCTCAACTCTGGGGACTCAAGGGGTTAAATCTTAGCACTATCAAGCTATTGCCTGCTACCTTGGCCTGAGTTCATCTCCAGCCAAGGAACTAACCCACATGGCATAGCAGATCTCTCCTGCCTCACCTGCTACTCTCCTCAGCGATGTATTTCAGTATATCCACCTGTTCTGTTCCCCATTTTGTCTCTGGTAAGTTCTCTTACTGCCCGCATCTATGTCCTAAACCCCAGTTCTTGTATACATAAATAAAAAAATAAATCTTTTTTTTTTTTAAATAAAGGCTCAACTCTGGAGAGTTTAAGTGCTATGTAAGGGTTGTAAGGCTATGTAAGGATAATTTTTACACCATGCAATTTTTGCTTTACAATGCTGGCTTTAGAATATGATCCTCTGCCTTCATTGGATCGCCATTGAGATGCTTCCCCACATCTCCTTCCTTATATAATTCTTGCTTTTGAACTTTTCTTAGTGAGAGATAACTTGCCTTTGACACCTTATTTGGTTGCTTTCAAAGCCCATTCCTTGAAATTCATTTTCTTTAACACTAAATGAAATAAATTTGACTGTTTCCAAAGAAGTGTTTTTTACCCCTTAATATAACTTTAAATAGTGTCTAAATATCTTCTTTTCCAAATGAGAATTAGATAACTGAATGATTGACTTAGGTTAATTTTTCATAGTATACCCCCCAACCATAACATTTTAATTGGCAAGAACCTGCACATTTATATTTTGTTGTACATGTAGTCTAAGATTCCAAGAAATTCTTTGAATATGAGAGTTTTTAAAGATTTTTTTTCTATAGAAAAACCGATTGAAATAACTCAGCTTAACATTTACTTGCAGGTGTTATAAAAAAATAGAACACACCTGGGCCTATAAATTTTCATATTTTAAAGGCAAATGACACACAGTTTAAGGTTAACTCCTGGCTGGCAAGATCGTTGTATACTTTATTATTTTACCCCCAGAATGGAACCAGAAAGCTGCTCAGCAAAGTATTTTAATTTTTTTAAAGATTTTATTTATTTATGCATACAAGAGCTGGGGTACAGGCCAGGTGCGCGGGAGGTGAGAGGATTCACTAGAAACAAAGCCGGGAACAGAACAGGCAGATGGACTGAAACACACTGCTGAGGGGAGCAGTGGGCACAGCAGGAGAGGTATGCTGCACCATGTGGGTCACCTCCCCGGCTGGCAGCAGGGATCGAACTTGTGCTGCACTGGCCTCATAGTGCGTTGCTTAATCCACTGCACCACCAGACAGGGCCCTCAGCTAAGTATTTTATTAGCCAGCTTTAGCTAAATTCTGCAGTGGTAACACATGATTCCATAAGCTTAGTGAATTAACATCAGCTAAGATCTTTTTGTATCTCATGTTAAAGATCTTTAGCAGACCAGTTGCAACTGTGCTCTAAGTCCTTTCCTTGTCAGATCCCAACTAACACAGCTGCTCCTCTTGAGGATATGCTGGACTCAAGGCAGGGGGCAAAGATGGTAGAGCTATGAGAGGGGCTTTTAAGCTCACATTGTATGTAGCACATGTGACTTCTGAACAGTGACTTCTGAACATTTTATTGGCTGAAGTAAGTCATATGTTCAAGCCTGACATCACCAGGTTAGGGCTTCCTGAGGGGTGGTGGTGGCAGGAATAGAGGAGGAGCAAATATTTTTGAAAAATAATATTTTTTCACAGTAATTATTTGAGTAAACAACCTTATTTTAATGAGCTGAACTTCATTCTACTCTACGTGTCCTGGAATCATTCTTGTTTTCCAAATATAAGATGACTATAACAACCAACACATTCATTTTTAGGGCTATCATTAAAAAAAAAAAAAGTACTAGGGCCTCCCTGGCGGCCAAGGGGTTAAGTCTCAGCATTATAACTGTTATGGACTGAGTCCAATCTAGTCCAGGGAGCTGATCCACTTGTGCCACAGCAGACCTCTCCTGTCTTACCCACTGCTCCCCTTAGCAGTATATTTCAGTGGAACTGCTTGTTCTGCTCTCCATTCTGTCTCCAGTGAACCCTCTCATCACCCACACCTCTGGCCTACATCTAATTGTTCTATATACAAAAACTAAATAAACACTTTGAGAGATTTTTTTTTAAAGGACTTAAACCAGGGAACCAAGACAAAAGAAACTCACTGTTCACAAATCTGGATATTGGAAGTCATAAATTAAGGTTATGGCAGGATTGCCTCCTTCTGAAACTCTGAGGGATGTTCTGTTCCATGGCCTCCCCAGTGACTTCTGGGGAGTTGGTGGTTTTCTGGCAGTTTTTGACTTTCCCTGGCTTAGAGATGCAATCCTCCAATCTCTGCTTCCATGTTCACATATTCTCCCTGTGCATGTGTCAGTGTCAAAATTTCTTCTTGTTCTTTTTTATTTTTAAAGAAAATAAGTTACACAGGATAGGGAACCAACTTAAATTTAGTATGATTTCATCTTAGTTAATTACATCTGCAATAACCTTATTTTTAAATAAGATGACATTCTGATGTACTAGGGGTCAGGAATTCAATGTAAGAATTTTGGGGGACAGTTCCACCCACAGATCATATGTGTAAAAAATAAAACCTGGTTACAGTCCTGGTGACATTATTACTAGAGATCTCTCTTCCACCCTCAAAGGTTTCCCCGATCAAATAGACAATTAAACAGCTACTCCAAAAATAATACTTGGACTTAAATATAGAAACAGCTAAAGTGGAAAATTTAAAGAAATCTTTACCTTTAAGTACCAGCCTGTTTGAAATCCTATTATTAACATGTTGGTGTATACACGTTTTTTAATAAAACTGGAACAATGTAACAATACAGTTTTGTAACCTGTATTTTTCCTTAATATTTTATGCATTTTTCTACATGTTTAAAAACTTCTTTGAGAACATGATTCTTAATGACTGCATAATAGTCCATCATATCCACCCTATAATTTATTTAATGACTTCCTTACTGTGGGTCATTTAGGTGGTTTCCAAGAGAGCATAATTTCATGAAGTCATTTCTGGCATATAAAAAAATCAAATAGCAATTTTAGGAATTTGTAGAAAGAATTTTCCACAGTTCTGAGTAGGTTTCTCATAACAGTTTAATCACAAATGATACTACCCATACACATTTACAAAGGGATCTAAGTGCTTTTTTGTCTAGTTATCCTTAGGAAGGGTAGGGTTTCCAAAATTTAATGCTATAGACCAAACCACAAACCATTTTTTTGTTTTATTTTGCAAAAATTTCTGAGTGGTTTTATTCCTTGTCAACTAAGTAGTTTGGGCTTTTATTTCTGTAAGACTCTCATGAGAAAAAAAAAATGTGGTACAGACTTGCAATATAGGAACACCTCTCAGAAAATATTGCTTGCAATTTGCCAAATTCCACTTCCATTTATGCTGGGTTAGAGCAATCCACTTCCAAGTTTAGGCAATACTGGCCATCACTCCATAAATGCATGTTATATTGATGTGTGCCCTGCTAGAAAAAGCAGCTACTGAGTGACTTTGATGGGAGAAATGGAAAAGAGGGCATGAAGAGGACAAAGGAATATGCACAGACTTTAATTCATTAGATGAGGCATATGGTCTGGAAATCTTCATTGAAGCATCCTAGGCAATTCTAATGCAGTTGATTCATGGATCACACCTTTGTTGTGGAGTGTATTATATCATCATTGTTTAATTATGTGTCTGTCTCCCTGATGGAGCTGTGAGTTTCCTATAGGGATAGTCTGTTCCTTGCTTATCTTTACAAACCTCAAGAACAAAGCAGTGTTTGATAAATGTTTGGGTAACCAAGGATTGGTATGGGAATAGGATTAATATCACTTTTTTCCAAACAAAATTTGCACATCTACTCTGTGCTTGTCACTATGCTGGGCATAAAGATAAGATATGATCACTGATATTGGAAAACGTACAGTATTATACAGGAGGTAAAACAGTAAGGAAATCTTTTCAGTTCAAAAGCAATGTTTTAAGAATAGAGTTGCATGAAAAATACCAGAGGATTTGAAAAGATGTTAATTTATTGGAGAGTTGGCAAAATATTTTATAATGTATTTTGTATATTTATTTATGTAAAATTTCATTCATTCAATTGGAGGTTAATTTATTTATTCATCCATTAATTCATCTATTTATTTAGAGTCAATTACTTAGCATCAGATTTATATAAGGGTAATATAAAAACCAAGTTTGATTATAATCTAGTAGGTGTTAGGCATGGGTAATAAAGGCAAATACATGCTATGTGCGGAGCTAGGGGAGTCTACACTATTATAACAGGAATGGTTAGGGGGAGGACCTTTGTACAAGTTATTCATGCCACAAGGGGGCTTGAAATCCAGCCCAAGCACCCCTCATTAAGCATCTGCCTTGCCTTGAAGATTTATATTACAAGATTTTTTTTTTAATTCATGAAAGCTTCTATACGGGATAGAGTCAGCTTTGTAACAAGAGATGTCTGGACAGTAATGGGAGCTCCCTGGAGGAAGCGATTTCTAAGCTGAGACTTAAATCAACTAGACACAGGCAGGTGTGAGTCAATTTGTGAGTATGTAGGCAAAGCTGGAGTTGAAGGTGAAAGTGAGGTCCCTGAGAAGTGAAAGAATTTTCAGACATGGGGAGCAGCAAAGGCAAAGCCTGGAATGTGAAATAAATTTCAATAACTAAAATTACAGGAGAGGAAGGAAGGAATGGGTAATGGGCAAGAGAATATTGAAAGAGAGGAAGGGGGTAATAGGTTTATAAACCTCAGGAATAAAGCAGTGCCCAAGGACTGGTATGGGAATAGGACTGATTTCACTTATTTTCCAAACAAAATTTGCACATCTACTCTTTGTTTGTCACTATGCTGAGCATAAGGATAATGTATGATCACTGATACAATCCTGTATAGGAGGTAAAACAGTAAGGAAATCTTTTCAGTTCAAAAGTAATGTTTCAAGAATAGAGTTGTATGAAAAATACCAGAAGATTTGAAAAGATGTTAATTTAACAATTTCATATTTTGAGATGTTAATTTCATAGGAGAAAGAACTATAAAAAATGGAGAGCCACAAAAATAATTTGAGGGAGGGAGCTATAGGAGTAGGATACTGTAGTGTGGACAATTCTACCTGGCTGCAGGGTGGAAAATGGATTGGAGGAGAACAAGACTGAAAGGTAAGGAGATTCACTGAGCACAATAACTTATACTTGGATCTTCAGTGAGACCAAGTAGAGAAGAGGCATAGAGGTAGTCCAGGTAGAGAGAGCACACAGGGAAGCGTCTCGAGTAGAGGGCACGTACTGAATTGTGGCATTGTACCAGGGCAGGACAGGGGTGGCAAAGCCAGGAGGGAGATTGTACCTTTCACTTATGTCAGCAAATTTGTGGGCCTAGAATTGCTCACGGTACTCCTTAGTATCATTTAAGCATTCGTATGATCAGATGTGATGATTTCTTTTTCATTTCTGATATTGGTAATTTGTATCTCTCTTTTTTTCTTAATAATTTTGGCCAGAGGTTTATCAATTTTATTCAAATTTTTCTAAGAAACAGTTTTTGGTTTCATTGATTTGTCTATAGCTTTTCTGTTTGTAATTTTATTGATTTCTGCCTTAATTTGTTTTTAGCTTCTTTCTGCTGGTTGTTTAAGTTATTTATAGTTTTAGAATATCACTCCATCTTCTGTATGGAGATTGGATTGGAAGGAAATAGGGTGGACATAAAAGATCATTAAAGAAGCTTTCGGCACAGTCCAGGGAACAGATATAGACTGCTTGAATCTGGGTGAGAGAAATGGAGAGGTCACAAACTGCTGTGTGTTTTTTAAAAAAAGTTATTTTTGCATAGAGGGGCTTGGTGTGGGCTAGAGGTGTGTGGTGGGGGACGAGGATTCACTAGTGACAGAGAAGGGAGCAGAACAGGTGGATTTACTGAAATATATTGCTACGGGGAGCAGCGGGTGAAAAAGGAGAAGTCTGCTGCACCAGATGTGGGTTAAGTCCATGACAGGGGATCAAACTTAGGTCATAGTGGTGATAGCCATGAGAATTAACCCGTAGGCCACCAGGGAGGCCCACGAACTGTTTCTAACCTTAATCTATAGAGGCAAAGTCAATCTCAGGGATGCTTGGATGAAGAGGGGTAAGTCTTGAAACACGAAGATGTAATCTTGATTACTACTTGAAATCTGTGGAGTGCTGGCAACTAGTTAATGACCTACTCTCTGGGAGGAACAAAGACCTGATCTGTGGTGTTTTCGCATTTCCATAGTGTAAACACTCCTCATTGTGCCAAATGGCACTGACAAGCTCTGACACACCACTGCATCTAATGCTGTGGTGTCTCTAGGAATTCTTAATAAACTAGGAAAAGCTAATACTAATAACAAAGAGTTTATATCTAATTTTCACTTGCTTTCTTCATTATTCTTACTTTTTGGCTGGTGGTACACAAAAAACACCATAAAAATGTTAACAGATAAAGAATAAGGTATAGGACAGGACCTACTTTACTGGAACCCAGCCGCTTCAGCAGTGGGAACCAACAGTAGCTGTGCTGTTCTCTTACCCTGCTGTTCTACCACAAGTCAGTTGTGGCAGTTACTCCTCAGAGCCCAGCAACTGTCCCTTTACTACCTGGGTTGTGGAGTAGACCAATCAGGTGTGAGTTATGAGCTGATTGTTGCGAAATGATCCAATTAGCCACAGGCTTGGAAAATGGCCCAATCAGACTTGTGGGTGTGGCTCCTTGAAAGAGGATATAAGCCAGGGTTGGAAAGAGCTGAGAGAGAAAAAGCAGCCGGTTCCAGTCTCTGAAGAAAGAAGGGGAAGACTCTGTTCCTGGCCTCTGGAGAAGGAATAAAGAAGGAGGACCAGAGCCTCCCTGGTGGTACAAGGGCTTGAGCACCGCACTGTGGGACTTCCATAGCCACTGCAGTGTGAGTTCAATCCCCAGCCCCCAACATGGCATAGCAGACCTCTCCTGCCTCACCTCAGCAGTTTATTTCAGTTGATCTGCCTGTTTTGCTCCCCACTCTGTCTCCGGTGAATCCTCTCACCACTCCCACCCCCCACACCTCTGGCCTGTATTCCAGCTCTTGTATGCATAAATAAATAAAATCTAAAATCTTAAAAAAAAAAAAAAAGAATAAGGACCAGAAGCTTAAAGAAGAAAGAAGAAAAGAAGCATCCATGAGCCAATCTCTGAGGGAGGGAAGAGAAACCGAAGACCTCTGTCAGAGACAGGGTCTCTGTCCTGACTCTGACATTGCCTGAAAGGAGCACCAAAGGCTGGGGGCTTGGTGTCACAAAGAGTTGTTTGTTGTTGGTAGAGTCCAACAACTTACAAACAGCTGTTAACACTTGGTGTCTCTGACATGACCTCTGGGTGATCAGTAGTGACCAGACCATCACTACTGTTCAGCATTGTTAACCAGTGACTGGCACTCTGCTTGGACTTCTAGTAGATACTATCTGGGTGAGAGAGTCACCACTTGTGGCTCCAATAAACTCTTTGTTTCCCCTGTTTGTAAAATAAACCCATAGTGGTGGTTTCTGGAGCCTGAGGTCTCCTGTAATTGTGCACTGTGGGTAAGAACCCACAGACAGTGACCTGTCCTCTCATCAGGAACTGTCCTCTGTTCAGTTATAACATGCAGGTTCATATTGTATGGGTATTGTATTGCTACAGACCTTAGTTTTGGCTTTTTGGGTCTATTTTGGTGGTTCTTTTGTCTTAGAGCCCGGGCAGGTGGGTGCCCATTCCCGCTATCCTGATATCCCATCCTCCTACCCCTACCACCTCTGTTTCACTGCCTAATATTTGGATAGTATTTATTTTTATATATTACCTATTTTTGGAATTAAATTTCATTTACCATATTCCTCTGTCCTTACTCTATGAAACCATCGTTTTCTCACAGTTGTGATTCTATGGAGGACCCAGTGCATAAATATTGCGCTTGAGTACAGTTAGCATCACTCCATGAGATGTCATTGCCATCTTTCTCATTAATGCTTTCCTTGTACTTCCTGGTCAAATAAGTACAAACATTTTCTATTTTGTTTAATGAAATGGTCCTAGAGCCTAGAGACCATCTTACCACCTTGGTTTCCATCTCTGAGGTCATTAACATGATTTATTGTGAAGCTACAGGAAATTAGTTGCTGAATATTTCAATATAGAGAGGAAATAATGTAATTCCATTGTTACCATAGAACCACTATCTTTTGGAGTAACCAGTAGCCATAGTAACAAGATAAGGACATATTCCTTAAATGTTTAATGATGAGTCTATACTTCATGCACATTCGAGTATAGTCAATTCTTGTTACTCATAAATTAATTTTCTGATACATTTGGGGTCCACTTTTCAACAGTGGCTTTCAATTACCTTAATTTTAGAGGATGATTATATGATTTTATTTAGGCTATTATTGTTAGAACTCCTTTTTGCATAAAAATGGAGCTAAAGGGGGCCTTTAAAAATGAGTAAATATTTTTGAATGAGTCAAATAGTGTCATTGATGATAAATATTACAGATATAGGAAAATCTATCTTTGGGTCTTCAAAAGTGACATTCATGCCTGTTCACTAAAAGCCCTAAGTATAGACATGCACTATTATATATTAATGACTCTAACAACAGGCCACAACAATAGTCTATGTAATTTGAGAGGTGACTATTTACCAGAATATGTTCAAAGATGATCTGATTTAATCCTCAGGAAAACCTCATGAGGCAGGTTCTGCTATTACCTCCATTGTACAGATGTGGGAACTGAGGCATAGTGACATTGCATTTATTTTTTTAAAAGATTTATTTATGCATACAAGAGCTGGGGCATAGGTCAGAGGTGTGGGGGGTGAGATGATTCACCAGAGACAGAGTGGGGAACAGAACAGGTGGACTGACTGAAAATACACTGCTGAGGGCAGCAATGAATGAGACAGGAGATGTCTGCTACACCATGTGGGTCAGCTCCCTGGCTAGGAATCGAACCCGTGCTGCAATGGCTGTGGACAGCTTCATAGTGCTGTGTCTTAACCCCTGTGCTATCAGGGAGGCCCCAGCATTTATTGACTGAAGTCATCTGGCTGATAAGTGACAGGCGTAGGACTTGAGCTCCATAGTCCATGATTTTATCCCTGTTTCTATAGTCCTCTTGGGTCTCCCAGTGAATCACAGAGGGCGCTGAGTCCACGTGGTAGTGTCCATGTCCTCTCAACCCTGTGCCTGTCATCATCTCAAATAGCAACCCAAGTCTTTTGGCTCTGGGCCTTTATGTCAATACCACTTAATTCAGTTATGGCTTATGCCCATGTGGGTGCTTTTCTTAGAGCCAGAGAACCCAGATGAGTAAGGTTAAGTCTTACTTCTCCATGACCTGAGAGGCCAGGGGGAAGTAGAGACAGGCAAGCATACAGAAGCCCACTGGTGTGGTGTGTACCATCCTAGGGGAAGACCACTGGAAGGACGCTTTCTTGTGAAGAAGTCAAGAAAATCTCAAACAAACGAATCTTACTGTGACTTTGGAATTTACCAGAAGAAAGGGATTTTAGAGGAGCAAAAAATCATGCTGAATATTTCTAGAACTGCAGGACGGCTGTGATAAGTTGTAGAAGGAAGAGATGGTAATGAGTAAGGCTGCAGGACAAGGGGTTAAGTCAGAAATGATTTGAAGCTCCATGGAGAAACTTAGAATTAAGTAACAGGGAGCCCTGAGGAATTTTAAGTATATATACTTTTTTTTTAAAAAAGTAGACTTCATTTTATAGTGCATTTCTAGGTTTCTTCACAGCACAGTTGAGCAGAAGGAGAGAGATTTGCCATATACCTCCCTTTTCGAGGCAAATAGAGCCTTGTCAACATTCTCTACCAGAGTGGTATATTAATTGACCCCTCATTATCACCCAAACTCCATAGTTCACTTTATAGATTCACTTTTAAAAGGCTACTGACAGATAGTGGATTGGAGCATGCATAAAAAGGATGCAAAAGAGGCCAGGAAGAAGACTGCTGCAATCCTCTAAACAAGGCAAACCCACACTTTAAACTGGTATAAGTAAAACTGATCATATGATTGAGTGCAGGCAGTGACACTAACTTGTCTCTGTACGATCTGACTCCTACCCGTGGTTCGAGTCTCACCTTATACCATCCTATGCTTTTCCCCTGTCCCGTGTTGGAGTTCAGCTTTATAGCTTCTATTTTTTAATACTTTGAACATACCAATTTTAAAAAAATGTGCAAGCTTTCTTTGAACACCAAATCCTAATTTTGTTTGAATTTTCTGTATTCCCAGATAAGTCTGGCTTCCCCAGCTGCTCCTGAAGTTTGAGATTCTCATGGAATACCCTTCTGGCTAATATGATATAAACAGATATATTGAGTTTCTGGGGGAAAAACATGTTTTTTTTTTCTAATAGGAAAAAAGGACACTTATTCTTGCCTTGACCAGAGATATAATGGTTTGAGCAGCTGCAGCCATCTTGTGACCATGAGGGGAAAGCTCTGGTAGCCACAGACACACCAGCATGTCTACGGGGACAGACTGAGATATGAGTCACAGGCAAGACACTGCTGCCCGCTGAGCAGCCCTCTTGCTGCTTATTGGCAATAATACATAAGCGTGATTGATCACATGACAATGATAGGGAAAGCAGCGTTCAGGGAGACAAAGGGCATTTATTTTTGGGGAACAGGACTTCAAAGGGATCAAAGGTGATAATCAATTCTATAGGGAACAGGGGAGGACATGCTGGCCTTGTAAGCAGGGAGTACTTTCTGTGCTTGGAATAATTTTGGGCTACTCCCAGATCGTCTTGGACTCTAACCACACAATCAGTCACGGGTTCCTAGGTGTTCCTGGCTGTCTGTGACATGGGCTATTGTCCTGAGGCAGTCATGCAGGAGAGTTTGGTCCAAATCTTTCACACATACATAGGTGCTCAGAGAGGCCTAGCAGCACAGGCACAGAGGCCTTAGGTGGGAGAGAGGCCACAGAAGGTCAAAAGAATTGTAGAGATGATGCTCTGATATACTAAAGACAAGTCTTGACTACATTTAGTCTTCTTGCTTTGTGAAATAGATAAGCTGCTACACATGAGCAGACATGCTGCCTGAGCGTTCTACTACACAATCTCACACAACTATCGGGATCTCTATAGATGCTGTCTCTCCACCTGGAGTTTTATATTGGTGCTGGCTTCTTTTCATCTTTTGAGTCTCAGCTTCAAAATTTCACATCCTTAGAGGGCCTTCTTGGATCAGTCTATGTAGAGATGAGAACTTCTCTCGTGGGATGTGAGTGATACCCAAAAGGGGAGAGCACAAGTTGGTCTGTGAGTTGCTATGCTCCCCAGCTCTAGCATAATAACTCTTTGATAAATACTCAATGAGTGAATGAGGGAGAGGATAAAGCCCAAAAGGAATTGAAGATCTGTAATGATTCTTTTAACCTATAATCATTTTTTTCAGAAAATAATAATTAAACAAGTGCAAGCAGCAAGACAAAGCAGACCCCTAATGGCCTGTTTATTTCTGTTTGCCGATCTGTGTTGACATGGTCCCTTGGTGTCTGTTGAACAATTAAACCAGTGCGACATAATGACTACGGTGTTGCCGCTAATAATGTCAACATCACCCATGACATGCTGGGACTGCTCCCAGCACTGAGGCTTTGTTCATAAGCCTGCATCTTCACAATTGCCTGTCCTCTCTGATGGTGATTTTCTCCTTTTCATTAAGCTTGGTGGAGTCATAACTATAGGATTTCAAGCAATAAATATCAAACCAAGTACTATTTTTCCACCAAACAGGTGACGGACGGCCCCTTGGTGGCGTCAGCATCATCCCTTTTCTGAGTGTGTTGGGGAACAAGGCTCCATAGCAGCTCCTGGCCTCGACAAGCAGCTCATCACTGTAGTTAGAGCAGGACTGAATGTCCTACTGTTTTGTGCTTCATCTCCCTTCATGTGGACAGATAAATTGGAGGAAGAGCATATGGGTGGAGACCAGAAATTAAATATAATGTCCCCGTGCCTGTCCCAGCAAGACTATCACGGGCCATCTGTATGCAAAGCCCATGATGGTGCCGAGGCCGAGGAGGGGTTAAGACCTGTTCTCAGCTCTGTTCTTGGGGCAGAGTGAGGGCCCCTTGGTCTTCATCCTCCTGCCGGGTCACGGGGGAAAGCTGCTTGTCAGAAAAGAAGCAAAAGAGGTTGCTGCTCTGGAAGCAGACACCCATGTGGATGGAGCTCTCAGCTCACAGAAGCTGGGTCCTCAACCCACGTAATGGGCTGAACAGAGTGGAGTTGTTCTGACAGCCAGAATCAGATGTGATTTATCAAGGAAAGTTAGCCCCAGTCAGGGAAAAAACAGACAATAGGTGATCTGCGTATCTCTGTTTGCCTTTCATTTTTCCTTCAGGAAGAACTGGGTATAGAAAAACTGATACAACAAGGCAGGAAATAGATATTTATTTCATCAAAAAAAATTGTGGTGTGTCTTTGATGTTCCTGACCTTACATGTAAAGCTAAGAACGGGCCAGCTCTTCTGTATATTTGAATGTATTGCAGCTCATGCGCTCCAACTCTGCAACTAGAATTGGCAAACAGAGACTGGGAGGCTGGACTATTTTGATTTATTTATTTTTGAAAAATTCTGCCTTGTCAATGCTAAATCACTTTAGCATCCATTGTAAATATGGTGTAATGTTGGTTAGATCCTGATCGTCTACATGGTAACTTTTACTCTTTGGAAGGGTGTCACTACATGAACAAAAGACTACCAAATAAGTAAAAATTTATATTTGTGCCAATGGGAAAACCTTTAGAATCATTTAACACCTTTGCAGGTAGAGAAAGAAAGAAGGTAGGGTGGATAGGGGAAGGTCATGGTAATAGACCCCTTACTATGTGTCCAGCATAATCAGCCAAATGATTTCATTTTATCTTCCCCAAAATACGGTATGTTTCTTAGCCTGGCTCACAGAGGAAACAGAACGCAAATGGGTTAAGTGACGGTTGTAGGGTCAAACAGCTGGTTACCAGAACAGAACGCCATGCAAGTCTGTCTCATATCATTTTTCTGAGTCTAGACCACAGGATACTAGTTTCTCTAATTAGAAGCAGGCGGAGGGACAACAAGGATGAAATAGCAAGCAAGGCAACTGAGAAAGCTGAGGAATGGAGAAGAAGATAAAGTATAATAAAGCACACTTGATGGAGAAGGACATGATCTCTCTATGCTCCTCAGTCTCAGAGGGCTTCACCCAATTCCATTTGAACAGCCCTAATGATAAATCCTCCTTTCTATTAATAAATGGCTGTGCTAATAAGACAGGGAACTACTGTACAAAGCACTACAAAAATACTAGCATACACTTTTTCTAAGTTTTTGCTTCAGTTACCTATAATATTTACCTACAAGGTGTCATTCCCTCCACAAAACTAAATATAGGCAGTGTCACCCCACAACACAAAATGTACTTTACATAACATGTTACATAACATGAGTTATATAATATGTGTATAAATACTGATATATTTAAATTTCTGAAACTTTCTCCGACTAGCTCCCCTCTTCCATCATTTTAACCATTTAACAGTAACTGAAACAATAAAGGAAAATTGTTTTTATTAATCCCAAACTTAATAGCTTGTGTTCTGAGTATAAATGAATATGTAGGTACCTGCAGGCAGAGGTAAAGGTGAGTCCGTATGTTAGTAAGGACTAACTTACTCCCACTGTGGGGAGGCCACTGGAGTTAACCTTTTTTGACCAGTCATTCATCCTTCCTTCCTTCAACAAATACTTATTGAGAGTCTAGTCTGTGTCACACATATGCTAGGTGTCAAGGATAAATAGGAAAACATGGATAAATGACCAATGCAGAAATTATGCCCTCCAAATAAGCCTGTTTATCTAAACACTGTCCTTAAAAAAAGGGGGGTTATGCAGTTGTTGTGCTTGCCCTGATACAGTTCTTTTGCTCGTATTCTTTGGTAAATTTTTCCCATTCAAAGGTTGGGTTGAAGGACAGAGTGTGGTACATTCAGAAAGGATAATACTGTACATCTATGATCCTACAGGTTTGCCTAAGCATACTGATGAATCTCATCCGTGTAAAGCTGAACGAAACATTGAAAATGCCCAAACACAAAACACATGTTTTATTATTCCATTTATTCTATGTATGAAGTGGTGAGACTAACTCATGGGTTAGAGGTCAGTGTTGGTGATATTTGGGGTGTGAAATTTGCCTGAAACAAGGGAGGGACCAGGGGCTGTCCAGCTGCTCAAACCCCATCTTGTGATCTTTGTGCTGACTTCCTGAGGCATTTTCTCTGTAAACATTATTGAGCTGTATACTTATGGTTTTGCACTTTTGTGTCTATATATTATACTTCAGTAGAGGGTTGTTTTAAAATTCTAATCTTGTCACTCTGAGTCATCGAGGACTCCACCACCACTTGGGCTCCTCCTTGGGAACAGCCTTTGCATTAGTGATGGGGACATATAGCTCCAGACCTGTGTGTGCCCTCCTCATAGAGGACAGTTCTTAGTGGCAGACAGGAGACTGCACCAATGAGGCTATTTTAATGATGAGAAGCAGAATGTAAGGGAGACTGCTGGTGAACCACAGGTAGAAGTACAAGCTTCCGGAGTTCCTTTATATTCCCAAGAATTTATGGAATATTTATATCCAATTTGCCATACACTTTTGTCCCCAGCAGAACTGAGGCTACTCCATCCCAGATGTCAGCTACGCATCATCACAGGGACAGAAGACATAGTAGACTTAGGGAGCAATGGGATGTGTCTGTGGGAGTGGGGAGATGGTGCCGTTAGATGGAAGCAGAGCTGGTGTGGAAATGGACAAAGAACTCATCAGGACAGGGACACAGTGACAGGAGCCAATCTCACAGTTTGCTGTTTCCCTGAGATGTGATATTAAACTAGCTCTTGTGTGGTCTGAATTTTCCTAATGGGCACAACTCCATATGTTCACTGTATGTACACACATGTGCATGTGCGCATGCATGCCCTCATACACAGATACATACAGAGGTTTACAAGTGGTGATGGCCACGACAATATGATTTACAACTAGACAGAGGGAAAGAGCTACCTACCATTCACGGGGAAGAGTATGGGAGGCTTTTACCAGTTCTACATCAAGAACACTCTGGTTGGGGCCTCCCTGGAGGCACCCTGGCTTGTCTCAGCACTATAAAGCGATCCGCAGTGACTACAGCACAAGTTCAATCCTGGCCAGGGAGGGGACACACATGATGCAACAGACCTTTCCTGTCTCTCCTGCTGTTCCCCTCAGCACTGTATCTCAGTAGATCTGCCTGTTCTGCTCCCCACTCTATCTTTGGTGAATCCTTTCAGCCCCTATACCTCTGGCCTGCACCCTAGCTCTTATATGCATAAATAAATTTTAAAAAAACCATGTTGGTCAGTAGGTAAACTGTGTGGCAGCCTTCTCATCATGTTGTTTTAAGTGCAACAAAAGAGATGTATCAGCTTACAAAGGGAAGTAGCCCGTCCACGGCCCCTCCAGAGCTTGTAGACTGTATATCACGAACCACTGAAACACAAGGGTGTTGAACCAAGGCACGCCACACACCACACAGCCACCAAAATGACATCGAAGATGGACAGTTGGGGACATGAAGCATGTTTCAGAGACCTCAAGTGGAGCTTCATGAATACCAGATACTCATGGATATGTGTGTGTCTGTTTAGAACAGAGTGTCTCAGATTGTGGCCACACAATTGGGAGTATCAGAGAAGCAGGATGCTGGTTAGAGTATTGGGGTTCTCAGATTTCTGGAGACCCAGACTTCTGGGCGTGAGGTCTGGCATCAGAATCACAGATGTGTATTCACTGTACTGGTTGAGAATCTCTGCCCAAGGTGCCTACGGTGGTTATAACACAGCGGGACTCAGAGAGATTTTTTATAATGTTATTTTTAAGTGTTTTTCTTTAAAGTTTTTACAATGAACATCCATTACTTTTATAATAAGGGGAAAAAGTTATTTAAAAAAAATAAAAGACAGATTTATTCTGTTAGGAATGATTTCCAGATGCAAATAACCAAATAAAAGCACCACTTGTGAGGAATTTCAAGTTGTCAAATAAATGAGTTAAAAATTGAGCAACACAGAGCCTGCGAATTGTGTACACTAATGCATAGCCAAACATCAGCATTCAAGAAAGAAATTACTATGAAGAAATGCATTTAGAACGAATCTGAGGCTAGAAGGCCAACAGTGAACACAGCTGTTATGCATTTTGCGCTGGCAGAGTGTGAAAGATTTCAAATCCACGGCAAGGAGGGACTAAACTAAATCCCTCCACAAGAATCAGGCAGGGTGTGTATCCAAAGCTGGGGAGACACGGCAAAGGGACTCTGCTCTCTGGCATTCCCACCAGCCTGTTGCTGGCGCAGAGTGAATTAATTTGCTGAAAGGGGCTCTCCATCTAGTCTGGACGTGCCCCCCCCCCCCCATGTGACAGGCAGTAGGTCTGTCACTGCTGGGAGAAGTATCTCTTTTTTCAAAGAAGGACAGCACTGCAGTCTTAGGGAAGTGTTGCCTTTGGAGAGGAGGATATAGAAGTCCTTCTAGTTTTACAACAGAACCCACAGCCCAGTGGCTAAATGCTGGGTCCGGACTGTCTCCGGAGACTTAAAGAGGTCCAGCATGCCCAGCTGGGAGGGGACCTTCCTCTACTTCCTTCTCTTGAAACTCTGGTGGGCTTTCCTATTTCTACTTATCTCGCAAGAACAGCAGTGGGTTTGCTGGAGTAAAACAATGAGACAAGAAAACCCCTACCCATTGTAAATGAGGAAAAATAGATTTTTCATAAATTGGCAATTGTATTTCAGATTGCAGGCACTGAAGTCACCTTGAGGTGACCTCTGAATGCATAATAGAAAAATAACCACGGTAGGCGGAACCAAATGCCTAGCTCACTGTTAAATAGATGACAAGGGCTGCTTAGTTTTGTTGCTGTCGAGTTAAACCATGATTCTGCAGAATGTAACCAATTAGGTGCTAGCAACTTGGATTTTTTAATGTACATTTTTTTGTACATTTTGTACATTTTCAACCCCAAAAATACTACCCAAAGCCCCCTCCTTGGGGAGACTTATTTGAGAGCTTTACCTCCAGTCTCCTGAGGTGACCTCACACTAAAAGACTTTACTCAAAAAGTCAGTGGTCTGGCCATTGGGCAGTGGGCCTAAGCTTGCAACACTCTTCCCATCTTATGCTCACTCACTGATACCGGCCAGTCCCCCATTAGCAGCTCTTCAGTCTAGGTCTTCTCTCCAGGCCCTTGCTGGGAACTCTTAGTGTCCGTCTAGGCTGCTCTCACAGATTCCATCCAGCTCTCCCCTGCTCCTGGTTCTGTCAACCTTGGGTATGTTAGGGGGGAAAAACCCTCCTGAATAAATTACACAAATAGGTATGACCCACTGCAATGAGACTAATCTTCCTAAAATACTGATCTGATCAGGTCATGCTCCAGTTAATAACTCTTTGTCAACTGTAGAATTAAATCAAACTCTATGAAGTTGCTTTTATGGTCCATTGTCTTCCTACCCTGGATTATTGGTTTAATTTTACTTGTGAGGCATTTCCTTGCACCGTAGTTGTATTCCGTTTTTCTCAGCTTTATAGAAACATCATCCTCTCACCTCTCCACATTGTATTATGTCCTTCTCCCTACCCGTAGAATTCGTTCTTCCCATCCCCCTTCACCATTACGTACTTCTTCTGTTTTCTGCACTTCTCCATGCTCCCACAGCTCCCTGTCATTTGCTTATCTGACTGTTTAGGGAACTGTGTCTCCATTAGGGTGGATGCACTTTGTAGGGGATCACATAGTAGTTGCTCGATGGACATTTCTGACTGTATAAGTGAGTGAGCCCCGCTTTCCAACCCAGGAGAAATGTCTGCCTGTCCAGGAGGCTTAAATAAAGACTTTTTCTTCATTTCCAACCACCCACTGCCATAGGAGACACTAGTATCTTCAGTGGAACACCTATAGATGGGAACAAAGGGTCTTTGTATCCATGAGCTCTCCCATTACTGCTTTCAGCAGCAGGCCGGGCTGACAGGCCTGGAAGTAATGCAGGGATGCAGCCCACATGATGACCCCTAAGACCCTATTCAGAAGCCAGGCTGGTTCCATGATCAAAAAGGAAATATGAATGAGGACTTCAGTCACTCCTTCCTCTCTTCAGAAAACTCTCCACTGCTCTGTTCCTGTTGTACCTCAACCCTCTTCAAAGCTGGGACTGGAATTCTCACCTTGAAAAGGCCATCTACTCCCCACTATGCCTTGGACCTTGCTCCTTCATACCCCTTATCAACCAAGTCAGCTGTGGCCTCCCCTTGCTGAGGAAAACAAGCAGTGATATCTCTTAATTACACCAAAGTTGGCCTTTTCTGCTTTCACTTTTGTTCCTCCTGGTTCCTTTGAACAGGGTTGTCAGCAAAGATACCAACAAAAAATGTGTAGTCTGAAGCGAGACGGTGGCTTTCCAAGCCCCGTGAAGAAAGCTGCTTTCTGCTTGTCAACACATGGTCCATTTATTAAACCAAGACATGACCTCCAGCCTTGACTCAGTGCACAAACATGCACATCAAATAAATGTTCGTGAGGTTAACCTCATTTCTTCTCACTTCACAGAGAATTTTATCTCTCCCTTCCTCATTTTCCAGGTAGAATTGGGATACTTGCCACAGAATTTGTCAGCCTTCAGAAATGACTTGGGGTTTTTGTGCACAGGAGGGGAAGTGTGGCGGAGCTGAAAGAGCAAAGTCTTTCTTGATCTTCTTCTGCCTTGTGCTGGCTGACTTTAGAACAAGTTCCTTCATGTGATGCAAGGAACAGAGTTGTCCAAATTTCACCCTCTGTGCTTACCCTGGACAGAAAACAAGAAAACCTGAGTGGGCAGGGGGATGGGTGAGCCACTTCTCCATGCTGGAGGGTCCACTCTAGCATAGTCCCCGTGGGGACAGTGCATCACCTGACACCACTGTCATGGGCCCAGGGTCAGTGGTATGCAGGAGTTAGTCCCGAGGACTTCATGAAAGACAACTGTAAACTCTTCAGGAATTTTGCAAGTTGGCAACTGGAAAATCTTTCAAATGTTGCTATATAAGTGCCTGCTCCCTTATACCAGATAAAGTGGCAAACTCTAAATCTCAGGGTTCCCCTGCCCTAAAGGGCCACTTTGCCAGCACCACTGCCTGAGACATCTGACTTTGAACATCTGGAGTCTCAAACATCTCTTACAAAGTTGGGGACCTGCACTCAGGTTGCCAGATACCCTAAGGGATTGCTTTTTCACTGGCCTGGTTGCATTTAATCTGGCTAAGGAAGGACAGCCATGGGGACAGAGTGACACTTCTGGCAAAGCACACAATGTATATATCTGTCTGCCCAGACCTTGGCATACTTCTCCGTGGACAACGGAGAAAGGGGAACAGTGCTTCTCATCATTGGCTGACCCCTGGATCCTAAGCGTCCTCTTATTGCAGTAAAGCCTGTTCCCAAATCATGTGCCGTTAAATTCACTGGACCCCTCATGCCTGGCAGGTGACAATGCAGAAGGAAGGTGTCCATATCAACAACTCAATTTGTACCACAGGTAGACCCTCTTGCAAGGGACTTTAGGCTGTTGCTTCTCTGATTAGATGGGATGTGATATCAGTTTCTGAGAAGTATGTGTGAGAATAACATAAAAATTCGTGTGAGCATGGGATGCATAAAAATTCGTGTGAGCATGGGATGCATAAAACTTTGTAAGAGATGTTTGAGACTCCAGATGTTCAAAGTCAGTGTTCACGTGCTTCATGATACAGAGGTCACAGATTTGGCACTGAAGAGTCCCAGGTACAAGTGTCCTCAATGGTGTTCTGTTTTTTGAGTTCCTTTGAACAAGTTACTTCATTTCTGTCCACTCTGATGACTTCCTCTGAGACATGAATGCTGCACTTTATAGGGTTGTTGTGAGGATTACACAACACTAGAGATAGTCACACATGACTGAGGGCCTGACGCTCATTAGATGTCGAAGATTCTAGTGGAATTTGAAAGTTCCTCAACGCTCCTAAGTCTCCGGTGCTATTTCAAGCTGATATACCAGATCCTTTAATGCTGACAAATAATTAAATATAAATTCGGTCTGAGGCCAAATGTACATAACAATAAAGCCCTGGGAAAATTTCAAATTGAGAACTGAAAGGGTGATAAACTCAGGGCCAAAATTATTGCTTCCTCCATAGGCCCAGATGCCTTTATTGGCTGCAAGTATATCATGGAGGACACTTTTGTGTATATTTGTATTTGGCAAATAACCAAAACAACTCAATTATGTTTTATCATTAATTAAACTTTGTGGAAAGAGGGCAACACTTGCTAATGGTGAATATAAGCTTTTATTAGACTTAGTAAAAATAAGTTAGAATTAACTTTGTTCAGTTGTGAATAAAGATAAAAGTTTCAGTTTTTAAAAGTGGATTTAAAACATATATGAGCAAATCTAGAATTTGCTCCTTCTCTATCATACCTTCCTTTCCCATCTCTGTCTCTCTCTCTTTACACACACACACACACAGACAAATGTGCATGCGCAAGTGCATGTGTGCATGACAAATCCATCACCATCATCGAATCTATCACAATCTGCTAAAGATGCTTATATGACCTGACATAATGATTGGTTGCCAAGCAGTTTATCTGGTAGCCTCACTTCCATTGCAGAAAATTTAAATTTGCTGGAAATATCCAAACTTATCATATAATGTCCTGTTAATTCCATTCTAACAACAAATCAGGCTCTGACCATTTTAATTAATCAGTAACCAGTGAGTGCCCTATCTAACCAACCATACAACTGGCTAGAATTCAAGTCAAAGAATATTTGTGTTCCTACTCTATGATAGCCATTGTACTAGATTACTACTCTTGATGAATTACAGCTAATTAGACGATGAAGATACAAAAGGAACTATATTGTTGAAAATGTGTCAGAAGAGGCACACAATACGTAAAGGAAATGAAACAAAAATCCTCAGTCACACTGGCTTCCTTTATAGACTGAATTGCCAGCTGTGGTTTGTAGACATTGTTGACATGGAACTTTCTGCAAAGCTGTAGCTGTTCCATTGCACAGTGCCAGCTTAGAACGAAGAGGTTGTGCCCCAGGAAGAAGGAAGAGTACCAAGTCATGGAGGTAGGAGAGGTCTATGTCCCAATGGGGTTGCTGAACATAGAAATAAAACCCTCCTGCTCATCACAACAATTTCAAATATTCAGATCATGGCCATCTTCGATTCCCTCTATCCTATTTTACCTTTTATCCTCTAGGTAATGATGAGCTTTAGCTATTGAATAAAACTATTGGTTATTTTAAAGAGGAATTAAACCTGTATATTTATGTGAAGGGGGCATATGTTTAGACTTGGATAAAGGGGTGAAGAAATGGATTTAAAAGGGGTAGAAAGCTGATGGCAAGGATATGAAATAAGTCAGGTTAATAGAATGGAGCAAGATGTGCTAACTCTGTAATAGGGTGAGCCAGAGGGTTGCTGGGAATCTAGTACCTACTTTTCTAACCCAGCTTCTGAGGATGTACCTTGGCATCTGTGGGATCTCAAAGTGATGCAAATGATGGTCAAGACCCTCAGGCTCCTAGGCATTCACTTGTATAGGTGGGCATAAGCAGGAGGTACAGAGTACTTGGCAGTGAGACCTCTAATAAATGGTGTGCCCCAGAACTCTGAGAAATATTGAGGAGCTTTGTAGATTGTCCTCATGTATGATTTACTACATTTGTGACACAATCAAAGAAGGGTCCTGGTTGAGTGATTTTCATGATTTGGTTTAATGATCTATGTTGATTCCCTTTATGAAGAGAACATGGTCCAATTACATATTTCTTCCATCCTGGATTAAAAGATGTCCTTCTAAAGGCCCATTCTACCAATTTATAGGGGATATAAAAACGGATTTTCAGTAAAATGTACTTTCATTGGTTTTGATGAAAAGGGTTTGTGATGAAAGTAGAATCTCTAATAAGCATATCATAAATGACTTGTCTTTCAAACTTAATATAAAACAGAATAAAACACATGTCCTATAGACCTCCTTGCTGCCTCACAGATTTAAAGTCCCCTGCTCTCAATCAAACAGAGTCAAGAACTCAAAAATATCTAAAGATGCAATCAAATATTTATTATCAAAAGTTGCTAAAACTGAGAAATTATTTGTGGCTAAAATTTTGAAATAGTCATACTCCAAAGGCGGGGGGAATAACCTGTGCTGGGGAGTCCACAAACTCCTAGATTCTCCAGGCTAGCTAGAATTCAAAAATGAGGAGACAAGGACAGACTGGGGACACCTGGTGGGGAGGGGAGGGGGAGGGTTGAGGGAAGATGGGAACACGAGGGACTGAGGTGATGGTGCACTGGTGAGATGGTGATGGGGAATACATGGGGATTACAATTAATGGCAAGTATATGTAAATTTTAAAATATTTTAATAAAAGAAAAAAAAAGAAAAAAAGAAAAAAAAGAAAAAAAAACAAAAATTGGGAAGAAATCACAAGTTTGAGGAAGTGTACTTATGATTTGGTGTTTTACCTCCCCCCCGCCTGAAACACTAAAAGAGATTTTAGGGCAAATATACTATGGAGAGGGACCAGAAATTTGGATACAGGTTAATTCTCCTATGACTGGATGTGACTGGGTATGTCTCCCAGAAGTTTGTGATTCCTTCACTCTTTATGCTCACAAAACGTCTGGTCAAGCATACATTAGTGAAACAGGAATCAGGATGGTAACATGATTCTCTCCTATGATGGAAAAGCAGCCTCCATATTATAGTAATTTAGTTACTTACTGGTTAATTCATTACTTGGCTGATAAGTAAGTAAATTATGCATCAGTTGGGACTCTATCTAGGTCCCTGAGCCAGGCTAGCCTTTCTGTGAATATCTAGTCCTACAGGGGAGGATTCTGAACTGGGACCCACACCCACACCCCTTTATCACCCCTGTCCTCCAAACAAATTTGCTTCAGAACCTTGTTTTTTGTGTTTTTGCCCTTTAGTTATACAGGTCTCTTTTTTTTTAGGGGAAGTCAGTGTGAGAAAATATAAGAAGAAAAAATTTAATTAAAAGATACTTAGTCTCAGTTTGCATTTCCAGTAGTAGTGTAGTAGAGTTCCTTTTTCTCCACATTCTTTTTTTTTTTCTCCAAATTCTTACCACATTTGTTTTTGTTAATTTTTTTTTGATATGTGCCATTCTCACTGCTGTGGTCCACCCACTATGGAAATCAGTGTGGTGGTTCCTCAAACTACTGAAAATGGAACTCCCATATATCCAGTAATCCCCCTCCTAGGACTATACCCAAAAGACACAAAAACACTGATTCAAAAGAGATTCAGAGTTAATTCTAACTTATTTTTACTAAGTCTAATAAAAGCTTATATTCACCATTAGCAAGTGTTGCCCTCTTTCCACAAAGTTTAATTAATGATAAAACATAATTGAGTTGTTTTGGTTATTTGCCAAATACAAATATACACAAAAGTGTCCTCCATGATATACTTGCAGCCAATAAAGGCATCTGGGCCTATGGAGGAAGCAATAATTTTGGCCCTGAGTTTATCACCCTTTCAGTTCTCAATTTGAAATTTTCCCAGGGCTTTATTGTTATGTACATTTGGCCTCAGCATTCCTATGTTTATAGGTAAGACATGGAAACCACCTAAATACCCAAAAACAGATGATTGGCTCAAGAAAATGTGGTACATATACAAGATGGAATACTATTCAGCAATCAAAAAAGAAAAACTAGAATCATTCGTAGAAACATGGATGGAGTTAGAAGGGATTATGCTCAGTGAAAAAGTCAGAAGGCAAAAGAAAAATACCAGATAGTTTCACTCCTAGGAGAAATATAAGGGAACCAAAAAAGCAACCAAGGAAAAGAATAGTAACAATAATAATAATTAAAAAACAACAAAAACAAAAAGACAAGGACAAATCAGGGACACTTTGTGGGGAAGGGGGAGTGAATGAATTGAGGGTAGAACGAGCATAAGGGACTGAGGTGATGGTGCACTGGGGAAATGGTGGTGGAAAATCCATGGGGGCTACAACTGAGGTCAAATATATATATATATATATATATATAAATAAAGAAAAAGAGGGAAAAAAAGATACTTAGTCTCTATTCATTCTCTGAAATGTAAGCCAAAAAACCAAAAAATACTTGAGCACCAACATGTCAATTCTTATATCTTTAATGTAATTTAAGATTTAGTTATGTTTTTCTCAACATTTTATTATGGAATTTACAAACATATAGGGAAGTAGAAAGAAGTTCACAGCGACCCACCAAATGCTCATTAACATTTGACCATACTTGCTTTATCATATTATATACTTAGCCATCTGTTTATGCATCTTATTTTTGGTGTATTTTGAAGAAGTAAACTTAATTTTAATGCTATTTTAAAGACAGTAATTATCAGCAAGGATATTTCATTAGATGGAAGTGACTTCATGGACTGTATTTAGTTAGCATCTCTGAGTGTACTGGTTACAGCACAGACTCTGAAATCTCAAAGAGCTGGTGCAAAGCTTATCTCTACTATTAAGCGACTGTATGACTTCTGACAGGTGGCTTCAGTTCTTTGAGTCTCATGACCCTCATTTAGCACACTGAAAGATGATTCTCATGGGGTGGTTATTATGAAAATTCAATATAAGACTTGAAAAGTGCTTACATGTTACAGTACTGGGCAAGTAATGAATTGGTGATGATTTTCCTCACTCTTCCATAATTCTACAAGATCAAGGTCCCTGTCTGTTTCCTTTGTCGTTAAATCCCCAGTCCTTAGCACAATGCCTTGTAAATAGCAGAGACTGAATATAGGCTTGTTGATGTGAATTGGGCTAAGTTTCAGAGTTTTCCTCCTGGGCTGCAGTGAGTACTTATTAATGGAGAGAGGCAAGTGCAGTAGCGTCAAAGCCACCAGGTACAAAAAATGTTAGTTCAGGAAATGAAGTGGACGCAGAGGATGAGACAAAGATAGAGAAAACCTAGACTGCAAAGCGAAAGTATTTAAACCAAGTTTAGTGACAGAGAAGACTCCTGTGCCCACACCCCAGGCCTCACCTCCCCTTGCAATCCAACAGACTTCTAGCTACCATGGAGAGTTCTCGACCTGAAGGCTCTCCCCCAGGTCTCAGCAGGCCCTTGATTAGGTGGATAGAGCAGAACAGGCTGGATGTGCTGCAGAATTCATACCTCTGGGAGCAGCTGACTGAAGACTAAGGGAGGCTAAGGTATACATATATATATATGAATATATGATGTATATATATATATGTATATATATATTATATATATATAACCTCCCAGCTCCTACTGCTGGGACTGAACACCCTTAGCCTGTGGTCTGCCCCATTTCCTAGTGCTTCCCCATAGGTTTACAATCCATCACTCACAGTGGCAGTTGCCTTGATGAACAGGCTGTGCACTGATTGCCTTCTCTTCCCTGTCTGGCTTCCTCATTTCCTTACCATATTCTCATCAACTCCCTGTGCACTGGAATTCTTGTCTCAGGGTCAGCTTTCGAAAACAACCCAGAGTAAGACAAGTGTCTTTGTACTTCTTTAACTATAGCATCTCTTCTTCAAATAGCATTCTATGCTGAATTCTGATATGCAATATTTATAAAATCAGAGCTGCCCTAACTCAGAGGGTTGGGAGAGGGGTGTCATGTGAGGCTAAAGCCCAGCCCCTCTGGTCTCCTTTCCTTTCTCCCCACCCCCAGCACTCATTGAAAACACCTATCTGCTCTCTCACAGCTCTGCAGAATGTCCTTGTCAGCTTCTGGTAGAGTCAACAAGGATACAATAGAAGACAAAGAGAAGGAGAACATGTATGAACAAAAAGCAGGCACAAAAAAGAAAATGTGTTCCTTCAAAAGCATAAAAAGCATGGACAAACAGTTTCCCCAAGACTGAGCAATTATCTTTCAAAAACCACCTGGAGTTTAGGAGACCCTCATACATTATGATGTCAGTAGAAAATCACACTCAGAAAAACAGTTGCTATGTGGACAATCCAGGATTAGTCTGTGAGCAGAACATAATTGGCTGTGAAGGCATGAGTCCTCCACTGGGAAACCAGACTGTATGTTGAGGATGTAACAAGTAAGAAATGATGCAGAAGAATGTCCCTAGCTAGTTGCATGCTCACTGACCCATATATATCTTGAGGAAGGAGGTGGGACCCAGATATACTCAGTGGTATAGAAACGTGTGGGATTGGAGGCAACTATGGGTGGGATGAACACATAATTTATTGTCCAAATCTGGGCACATTTAAGGGGACTTTTCTAATAATCATGTCAGGCCAAGCAATTTTCAGGTGGCTGAGATACATGATCTCCCTTGTTATAATCTACTCAAAGCAGTTGAAACTTAAGTACTGAAAGTATATGTCAGTTGTAGGTAGGACTGGAGAAGATATTTTAGATCAGTTCTATGTAAACTTGAGTGTGCCTTGGAATTACCCAGATTGCTCACCTCATCCCAAGAGTCTCTGTCTCAGTGGTTCTGGGATGGGACTGTGGCTTTTAAGCTAACATGAGGTGATGTGAGGCTGCTAATTGTAGCCATTCTTGACGTAGGACTGGTTCACAGCATTAGTTTTCAATCCTGGCTGCACATCAGAATTGTCTGGCATCTTCTAAAAAATACTGATGCTTAGACCTCAACCCTGATCTATTGAGTCAATCTCTCAGGATAGAGTCTAGCATATGTACTTTAAGTGGGTGCTGAGGGTTGAGAACAAGGGATTCTACAGATGCTCAAGAGATGGGGCACAGCCTTGAAAAAAAAAACAAGAGATTTGTGGGCAAAGCCTTGCTGATTTGGGGACTCTGGTACCTACTCTGGTACCTACATATAACCATCACAGTGGCTAGGGGTGTCCAAAGGCATAGGGCTCAGTAATCCCTCTGTCCACTCAGAGCAGCCCTGATGCACTTGGCGTCATAGTCTGGACTCCTAGCAAGATTTTGCTTAAAGAAAGACATCTTTGGCACAGCAGCACTTTAAAATCACAAATAAGGTGATCACCAGGATAGTGAATATGTGTCTAGTTTCCAATATAAATAGAATTCTAATAGCCAGTCACACTTAACCTCTTGCCTAAATGGCTTTAAAATCTTCTAAGGTATTTTTGTGTGCATTCCTCCCTATTACTCTGTGCCCACAGATTCTTTCCTGCTGGTAGCCAGAGAGATCTTACAAAGCACACACACACACACACACACACACACACACACACACACACACACCCTGTGAGACTTTCCAGTAGATTCCTTCTGCATGCAGGTATCATTAAGTTCCTATTGCTCACCTTACTTCTAAGGCCTTTGTGACAATCCCACTTCCTTGACTTCCACCTTGTTGTCACTCTCCTTTTCTCACCTATTGGCAGTCAGCCAGACATTCGCTCCTCAAATATGACCCATTCTTTCTCCAGGCCTCTGACTAAATGCTTATCATTCAGATCTCCCTGTGACTGTCTCCTCCTGCTTCAGCCTCCACATAAGTAACTTTGACCAACCTTCCCAGCCATCTGAAATAAATGTTTTATTCCTTCCCCTCTATGTCAGATGCTACCATTTACTTTTAAATCTACTCTCTCTTTTTTTTTTTACATCATTTGTCAGCCTCTAAAATTTTCTTGATTTTACTTATTGCGATGTCAGTCTCCCCACCAGAATACAAGCCCTATCAGAGGAAAGGCTTGTATACTTTTTCATAGTTTTATTACTCAGGCCCAGTCTTGGGGTTAACACATACCAGGCATGCCTTACTTATTTAATTAGTCAGTAGTTCAATAGTCCAACAGCACCAACCATTAATGCCATTTATTTAACTAACCACTGTTATTTAAGTAAGTTCACTGAAAAATATGCATTGGTTAGATTGTCCACATTGACTTTCCTATGGGGAGAGATTGTATTGAACAGGCAATATTAATATTTCTGTCCACGTAACAGTGAACCTTTTTTTTTTTTCTAGAAAAGTTGTTCTGATTCATACACTATTGTTTTCTGGATCTGGTTAGTATGACTTAGTTCCTTTGATATGATTTTCTTTTTAGGAAACTGGCTCAGTGGAGCCCTACAACCTACACATTTGAAAATGAGGATCACAGTAAAAAGGCCACAGACCTAATATTGTTATATTAATGGGCCTTGTCCTGCTGGTTGCCTGGACAACATCTAGAAAAGCAATATGTCTATTTCTTAACCAATGACTTCCTACAGACATAACTTCAACCTCACTGTCTAGCATGTAGATTTCCAAATTATGATATTCAAAGTTATTCTTATTTTTTCACATTCCTTTTGTTGTTGTTTGATGATCTTTTGACATTCTTTACTTGACAAGACCATTTGTCTCTGATCATCAAGGAACTGAGAACAACCCCAGATGGTCACCCAGACAGACACAATCAGCTTCCCTAAGATGTAATTGTCTCTAAGTAAAAACATGCACTTGCCATTTGCCTTTTGTCTGACTTACCTTGCCAACATCTCTTGGGAAAGGTTGTCTCTGATTCTCTGGAATTAAGATGGGAGATACCACAATGGATCTCTTTTGTCTTGGGACTGGAGAAGTTCTGGCGAATTTAAATATATCCTACAAAAGAGAAAACAAAATCAATTGGCTAAAATTCCCCACAGAAAGGATGCATCATCTGTTCTGAGATACAGTTCCTTTGTTGTGAAAGCACAGCGCTGTTAGGGCATTGTTAATTTTATTCTATCAAACCTCATTAGCGATAGTAAGTACTTTGTTAGAATAATACTAAAGCTGACATTGTGATTCACAATGACTATCATTAACCTATTGAATCCCATTTTCTAAATCATTTTATTCACAATATCAGTCTTGATTTATACATCCCACAGTGCTTGTGTATTCTCAATTTTAATCTGTCAGGTGAGGAGATTACTCACCTGGTCAGGAACCCACAGAACTTAAAGGATATAAGTAACTCTCCTCATGGCTAGCTGCAAAGGCCTTGCGCACCCAAATGAATAGAGATTAAGGGGCCACTGCAAGTTCCAAGCTATGTCAGGCATTAGGGAGGCTCTTAGGCAATGTTTATTCATGACCATTTATTGTTAGAAAGTTGATCAGACTGCTTTTCCCATCTCAGTCTTTGGAGCAAAACTGCCAGGATTTCTGTTCAATCTATAACTCACCTTTTTAATTCAATAAGAGCATGAAAAAGTGGAAACTTAACATTATTATTTTAAATAAAGTGTCAGTAACACTATCCACAAAAAGTAGGAAAAAATGAAACTAAATATTCTGAAGCCCAAGTGATGATATTAAATTTGAGCCTGACACTTTCAGGAAAAGCTCCCCTTTTTAACAGGGTGATAAGAAAGGGCTTGAGGAAGTATCAAGTGTTGTTAAGACCAAGCTAACACCTTCTCGATCTGGTCAGAAGAGTGAAAGAGAATTGACAGTGAAATATAATTTTTAATATATAAACCAATCTCATTTAATTCACATACTAAAATTACATACATCAAAAGTAAGCATTTCCAACTTTGGACTTCAGATTCCAACCAAAACCCTGTGAAAAATGATAGCTGAATAATGGGCATTGCCCTCAAGCCCCATAATGGGGTGAGTGTGTGTGTGTGTGTGTGTGTGTTATAATCTCACCTATCTCATTATATGTAAACTCTCATCATATATAACATACAAACTCATTATTTTTTATTGTCTAAAATTGATTTTTTTGTTTTAGTATCTCATTATTCTTTTTTTAAATATATATTTGACATTAATTGTAATCCCCATGTATTCCCCATCACCATATCACCAGTGCACCATCACCTCAGTCCCCGTGCTCCCGTCTGCTCTCAACCTTTCCCCTCCCCACTCTCCACCAAGTGTCCCCAATTTGTCCTTGTCTTTTCATTTTTGGTTTTTGATTGTTATTAATTATTATTTATATATAAAATCTCCTAGTTTTAAAGGGAAATTCATATAACAAATGTCAAAAAGGAAACAAGATCAACTCTGAACACCAAAAAGACAAAAGAAACTTTTAATAAACAGTCTCTTCACTCTGTACTTTTCACTCCTATGGATACATCTGGAGCTAAATTTGAAATAACAAAACCATATGCAGGAAGACTGAGTGAGATATTTGTAAAGGGTAAAAATGGAAAACAATTTAAATGTTCACCCTCAGGGTAAGGTTAAACTCAAGTTTGTCAATGGGCATACTTTTGGTCAGTCACCTATAAGGGGGCTGTGGAGACCATGTTCTGACCACAATCACCATCTCAAGGGCCCATTCTATATCAACAATAGTGCAAGCCTGCATTGGCCAGGTACCAGGTACTTTACATGTGTCATCTCGTGCTCACAACAGAGTTCTGAGTAAGTAACCCTTCCTTAACCAGTGAGGAATACCAAGTTCTAAAAGGCTATGTAAATTGTTCCAATTGACTTAACTAGCAAAGAGAAGTTAGGATAGACTGTGTAGGAAAATATAGATTATCATATTGGGCATATTCTGCTTTATATGTTATATTCTGTGTACTTGAGTCATATTAAAATCTCAATGGATAAGTTAAAAAAAGAAGTTTGGTTTCTAAGAAGACCAAAGCCTCAATATTCAGGTAAAGACAGAAAACTGGAATGCATATATGGAAAAGACAGTAAGAAAAAAAAGTAAGAAGGGTTAAACAACAAAACCCAGCTGAACCATCAAAGAAAAATAATGATAACCCATCCCACACAAGCAAAATACAGCATAGAGAAAAGAGGGTGGAAAAGACAAGGAGAAACAATGAAACACACCGTGAATGTATTCATAAAACACTAATGTGTCTATGAAGATTCTGTTGGTTTTTTAGGGAACGGCAAGAGGATAGAAAATATGCAAAATATTAGCAGTATGTGAATCTCATTTACAATAAAAGAAATCTTGAGGCTCAGATGAAAGAATGTCTAGAACAGCCCTTTGAGATGATTTAAAGTCTTCTCAATGTGAGGGATCGGTGATTCAGCTCTATAACAAGCAACATAGGCTTCGGTTCATTACAACAATACATGTGTAACTGTATCTAAAGTAATGAGAAAGCATACTGTATTGTCAATAACAAACTTTCTGTTGTTTGTAATAAAGGAATTGTTTGTGGATTAAAGCCTGCAAACAGATGTTATCTTTGTCCTCATGGGTATCCAGAACGGTCAGGTCCCCCCATTCCTACCTCTTATGTCCCCCACCTCAGCAGCTAGTCAAATCCACAGCAGCCAGTCTATTTTCCTGAGTTCCACAGCATCCCACAAGCTTGGCAACCAGCCCATGGTGTCAACCCCTGTGTCTAATGTGTTTAAGGAGAGAAGCAGGAAGCTCTGGGTCTCAGGACAGGAAACAGAAATCTGGAAGATGAGTTGGGGAAGTGAGTAATTCAGAGATGCCTCCAGGCATGCAGTGGGGCATGGTAAAGGAAGGACTGGGGCCAGGATATCCTCTAGATTCCAGCTCTACTTTTTCCCCCCCACTGAGAGAAACCTCAAAGTATATTTGTCCAAAATTGTGTTTCTGTGTTCAGGGCTCTTCTGTCTATGTAATTTAGGTATATATTTGTCATGGTTGATGAATGCCAACCTCTATTTGCTGCTGATTCTGCCTTTAATCTCATTGGCAGTGATGAGTTCACTGGTGTGTTCTGTGTGCTTGGAACCGGTAGGAGTCATACATCCAATGTGACTGGCAGTTTAATGTAGTTTGATATAAACACACAAGTATATAACCATGGTTATGTACAACTCTGGGGGTTGGTGTGTATATTTGTATCTGTCAATCCATTGGATGACACCCCTTATCCAGGTTGTAGCCACAACTTCAAGGAAAGACAAGCCAGACAGTAAGCATGAAGAAAATGTGACCAATTCCAATTTAAGAGTTGCTTATAGAAGAAGACAGGGTGTGGGGAACATCAGGGTGAAGGAGAGGTTGTGCACTGACTCTCTGCCTACTGGTGTTATTATTCCAGATGAGAGGTAAAGACAACAAAAAGAAAAATTAGTTCTAGGCATAGATGCTGGCTGCCATAGACCTCTTGACTTTGAGGGGCTGCCGAACACTAAACAGACTTCTAGAGGGTATGTAATTATGGAAGGAGAGATGAATGAGGGACAGTCATAATCACCCAGGTACAAGGATGTGATGTTGACACTGACACCATTCTGAGAAGAGAGAGGAACTCAACATTTCACTGGGTTTCTAGATGGTCAGCAGAGGTTATATAAAGGTTGGTAGGCGAAAAGAGGAGAACCAGAAGAATAAAGAGAATTTTAATTTCAAGATCACTTACTCAACACAGGTATCCCCTTCAACAGGTTGAATATGTAAGGGAATTACTGGGCTTACTGATGAACAGGTAATTGATGAAGAACAGCTTTAAGAGTATGAGTGGGCAGAGAGTCAGAAGAACTAACAAGAAGGAATTTGGTATGGGGGAACATTTGGTATGATGTGGGAGCTTGGTAGGGGAGACATTTGTGCATCTAAGGCGGACCAGGATGGTCTAGGCTTGAGGAAGGGGGACGGAGAAGGGAGTCATGGTATTAGGTGAATGAAGAAGCTACCTGCTCACATTTTGCATTTCTATGCAATAAATTCAGGGCTTAGCCAGTCTTGCTGTGCCTAGGGTGAGATTAAAAGTTTGCTTTATTACCTCCTGGGGGCTGAAGTTTATCTACTCCAGTAAGAAAGAGTTAATAAACACCAAACTTCCAGCAGAAAATTTAGGAGGCTGGAGAATCAAGGTACTAAGTGGGCTTCATTTCCAACTATCTGTTTTCCCAGTAATCTGCAGGCCAAGTGTCAGTCGAGTGGAGTCATCTGTTTTAGGTTTATGGGACAGAGTTATGCTGACAATAAAATGGGGTGATGTGGAAATGGCCTGCTCGTCCTGCATATCATTTCATGGTATGTCAGAGGTTGTTATTGGAGCCCATTTCAAAGTGGGGTGGGGGAAGGATGATGGCTGGTGGATTTATAGGATGGAGTGAAATCTGTTATTGTAAATGATATCACAAATGCTTTCCAAGGGCTACTGGTAAACAGGAGAAAGAAGGGTGCAAGTTGCTGCTCCCAAGGCTCTCCATTCACATTTTCTTTCCAAGAAGTAATCACCAGTGATGTTAGAAACAATTTCTGCAATAATGAAAGTAATGTATTGGGGACTTTGGGATGGCCAAAATAAGAAATCTTTTGATGAAGAGCCAATAATGGAGCACTTGAAATTAGCACCTTGGAAGTACTACATTTCCACAAGGAAATGATATTTTCTTTTTTGTTGTTGTGTATGTTTAGAGTGAAAATGAAATGTCTTTGGCCAAAATAGTCAATGGAGAAAAGACGCTTTCATCAAGGGAGTTAGCGATTTGAGTGGTGACTCCAGAAGTTCTCTGTCTGGCAACCAGAAAAATCTTGTAAAACCTTCCCCTCCTTGTCATGAAGGTCATATTTGCTTCCTTTTGACAGAGGATGCAGCCTCCAATGTGAGCAAGTCAGGGAAGGCAGGCTGGGCTCCTGGTGGCATCTCTAGCCGCAGGTGCCCTCATCTGAGGAGAAAGAGGTGTTTTTTCTACTCTTCCCACCTTTACATTATGTGTGTCTTCCTCTCAGTGAAACATCACCTGTTCTTAGAACCATCCTTTCAGGTGTGGAGTCTATGTATGTTTCCCTACATTATAAATACTCTAGTTTATAAAATTCTCTTAAAGTTCTATCTTAAATACCTCTACCATATCTTAATAGTTCAATCTGTTGACTAGAAAGTGGGAAATACTAAAATCACAAAAGCACACATACTCACGAAGACCTGCTAAATGAATGATTCATGTTTCAAAGATAAGGTATAAGCTGATACCAGATGGTTCCTCCCCTAGGAGGAATATAAGGGAACCAAATAAAGATCAAGGAAAAGAATAAGAACAATAATAATAATAATAAAGACACAAAAATGAAAAGACAAGGACAAACTGGGGACACCTGGTGGGGAGGGGGTAGGGGGAGGGTTGAGGACAGATGGGAGCACGGGGGACTGAGGTGATGGTGCACTGGTGATACGGTGATGGGGAATACATGGGGATTACAATTGATGTCAAATATATATAAATTAAAGGGAAAAATTATAGTGTATATGTTCACAGTCTTTAAAAATGTTCATGCTCCTTAGCTAAGTAATTCAACTTTCTAGGAATCCATCTTAAGGAAAAAGCAAAATATAGGACCTCCCTGCTGGCACAGTGGGTTAGGCAATGCACTATGAAGCAGAACGCAGCCACTGCAGCATGAGTTCGATCCCTGCTGCCTGCCAGGGAGGGGAACCACATGGCGCGGCAGACCTCTCCTGCTGTGCCCGCTGCTCCCCTCAGCAGTGTACTTCCGTTGATCTGCCTGTTCTGCTCCCTGCTCTCTGTGGTGAATCCTCTCACCACCCCCACACCTCTGGCCTGTACCCCAGTGCTTGTATGCATAAATAAATAAATCTTTAAAAAAAATATATATATATGGACACTCATAGAGGTATTTACTATAGTATTATGAATTAAAAAAGTGTAATCACATTACCCATCTAGGAAGACATAAAGGGTTAAATAGAATAAATACCCTTTTTTGATATTTTTACCAACTGCAACCCATAACCACTTTAACACACATTCACATTCCCTCTTCCCCCAACATGTGTGCATACCAATTCATCCCTCAAGACATAACCCAAAACCCTGGCCTAGGAGAGAATTCTTGCAGAGGAATTCAAATCAGTCTGTCTGTCTGTCTGGCTGGCTGGCTCTGGCTCTAGGTATTGGGGGAGCACTAGAGAGGCAAAGCCTGAATCACTGAATTTATGCATGTGTGTAGATCCCTGCCAACAAGATCAGTTTATTGTTAATTATTGTATTTTTTTTACAGTTGTTGGCCTGCCTAACTGATACATACAGCAAATACAGCTTAGTTGTATGTGTGGATAAATGAAAACTAAATAGTGAGGACATAAGAGCACAGAAATCAAGAAGCAGACCCAAAGGTAGATCAGATTAAATAAGCAAAGCTAAGCAGAGCACTCTGGAATTAGTTACTATTGCCAAAAAAGGGACAAAGTCCGAGAACCCTGAAAATACTCTGCTCCAAACTCTGTTTCACCAGAATAGTGTGTATAGCAACAAATGTTAATACAGATTGACATTTAAGGGCAAGATATAGTGACTAAGACTCAAATATGTCCTTGATATGCATGAGATAAAGGTAAGCAAGACTTATCAAGACTATCAAGCTTATTAGAGAAAAAAAAAAAGAACTGTGTAATGTTTCTACTTCTCTTTGATTTCCCATAAAAAACATGAAACTATCAACACAGGAGAGGGGGAGTTTTATGAATTCGTATAGAAGTCTAATTGTGATGGTTTGTTGACATGATCCTGGATTTTTATGATGGACTCCAGTAAGTGCCTCTGTGTTCTTTCTCAGTAGCATCTCCACCCACCTGCTCTCTAAGTGTTTTAGCCAATCATAGTTAGGACTCTCCCTCCTTACTAAGTCCTTAAATTTCTCTAGTGTAGCCTTTAAACTGGCCCAGTCTGGCCATGATCCACAAGCATTCAAAAAGTCTTTCATTATGGCCAACACTCCATCTTCATGACCTACTGTAATTTCTCAAACACATGTTTTTCCTCACCATCCTTCCTCACCATCTCCACTTCCAAATCCTTGAGTCAAGTGCCATGTCTCCCAGAGTTTTCCCTGACTCCTTACTCTAAGTTCAGTAACCTTCTTCCCTTCGAGATTCTGACTGCGCATGGGACATTCTTCTATCATGTGCTTTCCCCTGATACCATATCAGTAAAAGTTAGGTTCTTTACATCTAAGTGTTGAATTGTTTAGTTAAGAGATATTAATCACCTTCTGTGGACTAGGCATTGTGTTAGTTGCTGGATAAGGAACAAAGCAGGAAAAATGAAAACTCCACCCTTGGAACTTTTTAAAATCAAGACAAGCCCATTAACTACATCCTTACAAATATTTCTGAGTAGTTCGAAGTGGTGCAGGTCTGTGTAGTGATCAGAAAGTGACACTCCAAGATTTTCATAAGATAGGAACCTTGTGTCAGCAATTTGATTGGAAGGGAAGAGAATGTGTCTGACATTTATGAGAGCACAAGCTAAGTTGCCCCTTGCAAGAAGACCATTCCTTTCTGGACGAAAGGACAATCAAGTTAAGATATGAATTGGAAGTGGACTTCATGCAGGTGAAAAAAGATGGGGAGGAGGAAGAGTTCCAGGCCTGGGGAATGGCATTTGAGAAACACAGAGAAGGAAGATGAACAAAGACCAAGGCCAGAAAGGCTGGAGCTCAGTTAAGGCTCCAAAAAGCTCTAGACGAAGCTGGGAGGGGAGGAGAGGTCAGACCTCAGCAGCCGTTGCAACCAAACAGAGCAGAGCCGTTCTGAGTCCTGAGAAGCACAAGAAGTGCTGAGTGGTTTTAAGTGAAAGTCGAAGACCTGACCTTGCCTTGACCCTGCCCTGTGGGAGATGAGGGGCCATCCCTGGAACATTCATTTCCGTTGGTAGGCTTTCTTTCTTGCTGTCTGATACCCCTAAAGCCATCCCTACATTTGAAAATTTGAACTTGAAAATAAAATTTGGAAACGAGAGAAAAAACCCTCCCCCCAAAACACACTTATTCCATTACTTGCTCTAAAAGGTCAACTTATCCACGTTTGAATTACAAGTTTAGAAATAAAACCATAGGCTTTAGAGGAAAATGTGCCAAACTACACCTCCATCCAAGTTGCAGATGCTTCTGAAATATTTCATGAACCTAGCAGGAGCAATAACGACACAAATCAGGACTTGCTAGTTTCAATGGAAGTGAAAAATGTTTTAAACATATTTAGATTCTTCAGTCAGAGGTCCATTCAGCCACGTGTGATGGTGATGGGAATGTAATGGATACAATTTCCTTCTATCTGCTCTGGCATTGATAAAATATTCATGTTAAATAGCTACTTCTGAACACCTGGAGGCATCTTGCAGAGTTTTACAGATGGGCTTGTTTTTCTAATACACATATGTACTCCTGCCTCAACAGCTGTATTAATTTGAATATGTATTCTAGATGTGTGAGCATATACTCCAGCCCCATGCTCTCTGGTCTGCATGAGCTCATAAATGTGTGATTGGTCTTGAAAGAAAGTCCTGGTTAGAAAATCCACACTTGAAAAGCAATTCTTTTCAATTCAGTGGGTATTTATTGGTGCTTGCTTCCCCTGTGGAAGTTTTACAGCAAATGATGCATGTCTATCCTGGGGACACCTCAAACTCAACATGCCTGGAACCAGATTGAAAATCCTGTTCTCCCCATCCATTCCTCCCCCAAAACATGAGGTTTCCTGATTCTCCTTTCCCCAACTGTTGAAGGGCCAGGTATTTATACACTCTGTGAACGGGCTACTTCATTCCCACCATACTACACTCCCAAGTGCAGTTCCACAGGGGGAATTTTCTCTGGAATCCATCCTTCCTTCTTTACCACATTCCCTGCCAGGATCACACCATTTTACTGTGGTTTTTTCATAACTTCTTGTTTTCCATTTCTACATGACCCCACTGGAGAACATATTCCTAACAACTGGGAGCTCAACACTCTTAGTCCGGACTCCCCAGACCATGAGCTAAGGATTTGAGAAAAAATTGTTTATTTGATGGATGACTCCAAGAAACCCTGGTGTGAGAATGGGGAAGTGAGGGAGGGAAGGGAAGGCAGCTATTGAAAGGAGCATTAACGAGCAAGTTCCCATGGGGGTATTCCAGGAGCCAGGCAGAACACCGACTTAGACAGCTCACTGGAGGAGTGTGGCGGGGGTGTTACTCTCTGGACTTGTGACTGGGAAAAGACATGAAACGAGTCTCACACGTCGATGCAGAAGCCCAAGGAAGTAAACGTGCATGATGACTTTTAGATCCTTCCTGGCCTCTGAGCTTCCTCTTTAGCTGTGAGCTTACTAGGGACTGGAACTGCATCAAAATAATATTTCACATCTGTGACCATGACTACACAGCTGGGGTGGGGAAGGAAGCTAAAGAGAGGCAGAAAGAGGGATGGTGTCAAAGGAGAGAATAATTAATGTGAGTGCAAATAACTTTGATCCACAACTCCATTTGCTAAATTAATGCCCCAGAATCAACACACTATGAGAGATATAATTCTGGTGTTATGTTCAGTTTTCAGTTCCTGAGCCGCTCAGATTATGAACTCTCAACACATTGAAAAGCATTCTAGTGCTTAAACACCGGGGTTTCCCAGTTTTTCAGATGGACAACACTAAATGTAAACCATCAACTCTGGTGTTTGATGGAAAAACACAGTTGGCCCCATGCTGAGAGGAAGCTGGTTATGTACATGTCATTCCCCAAAGCAGACTCTTTCTCTAAGATTTAATTTATTTAGTCATAAATATTCACAAGTGTTTATTGAGCACCTACTATGTGTCATGAACCTAGAAAAGAACAGAAGCAATGCTCTGCTCTCTTCTCTTCAAACTGTCCCTATCGGAGTTCCTTTGCCTGGTTTCTCTGCCTGGAAAGTTGGGGATTTTATGGACATCTTTGCAACTGCAAGGCTGACTATGTGTTACATGACTGGAGGCTACTTCAGAGGCAAATCCAGGAAAGAAAAAATAAACAGGGACACTTCTCCAATTCCTGACTCCCCTCCACAACCCACCCATCTACTTGCTTTGACCTGTTCTTCAGTTTTCAGGTGTGGGTCTGTCTGTGTTTGTGTGTGTATATATGTGTGTTTGTACCTGCATTTTATGCAGATGACACACTGATATTATCTTTTTTCTTTTGCTGTGCCTGTGCATGTGCTATATAATTGCATGTGTAGCAAAAAGTGTTTTTTTCGGCAATCTGGAGGGTTAAGCATACCTATTTTTTATTATTTATTTTCGTTTCTGATTCTATTTAGAATCATTTTATTTATAGAAAGTTTAGAAAATACATTAATATATAGGACCTTCCTGGTGGCACAGCGGGTTGAGTGCTGCAGTGTGAAGCATCCTCCGCACAGCAGCATGAGTTCGATTCCCGACCAGGTTGGTGACCCACATGGCGCAGCAGACCTCTCCTGCCTCGCCCACTGCTCCCCTCAGCAGTGTATTTCAGTCCATCTGCCTGTTCTGTTCCCCTACTCTGTCTCTGGTGAATCCTCTCCCCTCCCACGACTCTGGCCTGTACCCCAGCTTTGTATGCATAAATAAATAAAATCTTTAAAAAATATTAAGATACATTCCCAAGTATTTAAATTTTTTAGTTTCAATTATAAAGGGGGTGGTTTTCTTTATTTCCTCTTCTTCAGCTTGGTTGTTTGTGTAGAGGAAGGCTAC
>JAGFMF010011775.1:308299-322610 GCA_019455555.1 Galemys pyrenaicus | reverse complement strand
TTTGTATCCTGCTACTTTGCTAAACCGGCCAATTAGCTTGAGTAGATTTTCTGTAGAGCTTTTGGGGTTCTCTATGTATATTATCATATCGTCTGCAAAAAGAAAAACAAATTTACTCACTGTCCTGTGTGAGAATAACAGAATATTATTTCAGTATCTTTCCTTCCAGGTTTCAATATGATTTTCACTTAAGTTGAAACTGAAGGGCTTGAAAAATTTTGTATCTTGCTTATTGAACCAAATGATAAATGCCAAGTTTCCTTCTCTCCCATGTTACAAAATCTGTAAACATAATTTTAGTAGCTACACAAAATATCGTGTGGACACAGCCACACAGATTTCACCATCCCCCTGTCATGCTCAGATTGTTAGGTGTTTCCAATTCTTTGTTATTATAAATAAAATACATATATGATATCACTGTGTGAAAAGTTTTGTAGGCTTGCTGATTTTCTCTAATAAGGTTTCCTCACAATGCACTAGCACGAGTAGGTCCACAGGGTCAGAGATTATGAACACTGAAAGATTGTATGATAAATTACACCGCTGGAGACAGAGTTGACCTTGCCATGGCAGAGCATTTCCAGGTGATTCTATCACTTCGCCTCTAGGTCCAACCATGTGCTATTGCCTGATCATGCCAGCATCTCTGTCGTGACTCTCTGCCTTCTGTGCTAGTCCTTTAAATTCCTTTTCCCCCAGGACCTGTAGCCTCCACATCACACTGATAACACACAAACATACATGGACACACACACAGAGACACACACATAGACACAGAAATGCACATACGCACACACAGACACTCATACAGGCACGCATGCGCACACACACACACACAGATGACGTGAGGCACCTATTATACATTCTGTGTGTCAATTTCCAGCTCAGCTCAGGTTAGATGCTGATTTCTCTTAACTTCAGGTTTCTTCTGCCAGGTCTCATTTGTATACACATGCAGTCTTCCTTTATTGAACTTTAATAATAAAGATTATCTATTTAATAAATATTGATGTGAATAATAACCACTATCTAAATCAGATGACAAAATGATATTATCTCTTTTCTTCTTCTTTCAAAGGAGTTTTTTTCAGTTTTTTACTCCTGGGGGCCACTCCAGAAAAGAAAAGATCCCTACATTTATACATAACAACTGATGCATTTAATTATCAGATTGGAAGGGACACACATTCTTTCTCCCATCTCTTGCAGTGGAATTACCTAGTTAACTGGCAGAAGACAGCTCTGGTTATGGAGTTGATGGCACAACCTTGACTTCACACATGCTGGGCCAAAGAGAGAATGTGTGATGACTAATGTCACTGGGTCATTCCAAGATGGACACAGAAAAACAGTATAAAACTTTATCAAATATAAAATCAGGGTCTTCTTTGCTTTTCTACCCTAAGGAAAACACCACTTTTCAGGAGGAACTTAATGGTGATATAGGAAACTGAGGGTCCTAAAGTTTCCTCAAGAACAGGGGTGAACTCAAATCTCCCCTTAAACAGGATGTGTTCCTGTCTCAGCCAGAACAGAGGGAGGAAATACAAAGCAGTGTCCTGAAAAAGGAAGTATTCAGTACCAAGCTTCATTCTCTGGACTTGGTCTATTTTTGAGATCCTTGTTCTTCCATTTTTATCTACTTGCTTTGCTTTTGGTCATTAACTTCTTGATGTTATGGCTGCAAACTAAAATTAGAAAGCTATTTTCCATACTGGGTGCCAAAGTCAATTGCCTCTTTTCTCCAACCAATTTTTAAAATATCCTTTATGATTGAAATTCACAATTATTTTGCTTAGGGAGTTCTTCTCAACATTTAACTTAAATGATTCTCCCTCCCCCATCCCATGCAAATTTCTTCTCTCTCACTGAAGCCTCCCCCAAACTTCCTGTACTATTCCTCTTCCAATTGTGTTAAAGACATTTTAATTAAGACACCAGGGTTACGTTAACCCACTTAAGCAATAATCTCCCTTTTATGGAGCTCTCTTCAGTGGAGCCCCTGATCAGCACAGTGTCTTTCATCAGCCTGTGCAGTTTCTCTCTCCTCCCTTTGTTCTGTGTGGGTTTTGTTGTTGTTGTTGTTGGATTAGAACCTCACATTTTAATTCAACCTCAGCCGCTATTCCACACTATGCAGTTTATGTTAATAAATTTGTCCTCACAATGATGTATGTGATGTCACATGTTTCCTCGTGTCATCAATTAGTGCAGTTTTGAAGGTTCAAAGTTACATCTGATCCACCAGGCAAAAGAGAAAAGGAAGACTACATTTGATATTCTCTGACAGCTGAGGTTTCTCTGTGCCCAGTAGTTTTAATGTGAGGATGGTAAAACAACAACTGTTAAAAACAAAAAAAAACTAAAAGGAACCAGGAGAGAGCATGTTATAAATATTCAATTGCCACGTAATACTCATTCTTCCTTAAAAGACTGAAGGATCAGGCTCCTTTTTCAAAGTCAGGATTGACAAATGCAGCAACTATTTGATAATGGAGCTCAGAAACTCTATTATGAGACCAAGAGAAATATGTGAGCATCCAGGCTACCCTGCGAACTTGCCCCGCAGGAGGGGAACAATTTCATTTGTTTTCAAATCCTTCTCCACATTAAATTCTTCAAGCATTTTGCAAATAGGAAAACATCCTTGAAAAGAAATGAACTCCAGGTGATGAGAGAACCTTTCGTGCACACTGACGGGGTTGGACACTAGGTCTTGCAAACATCTTTCCCCTGTAATAGTCACATCGTCTTTGGATGTGGGGACCTTGAGGCTCCCACACTACAGATGAGAAAATTGAGGACAGAAAAGTTAAACACTCTGCTCAAGGACATACGTCAGGCAATTGGAGGAGCCAGGATATGAACCCAGATGCTTGTATTAGGAGCTTGCGCTGGTACCTACTCTATCCGTGGTCTCCTCACGTGCTATCTTTGTACAATAAAATTTTAATTGCCAAAATAACTATATTCAGGAGCTCTTTCAGTTACATTTAAATGCACCACATTGATTTGTACAATAAAATTTTAATTGCCAAAATAACTATATTCAGGAGCTCTTTCAGTTACATTTAAATGCACCACATTGATTTTTTATCTAGTCTGTGGGCTCCAGCTTTGAAATAGATTCAGAAATTTACTGTTTCTCACACCCCTGTCCTCTACCAACTGCCACCATCCTCCTGGCCCCATCCAACAGCATTTTTAGCTTGAATTATAGAAAGAACCTTCTAATTGATTCCCCAGACTCTGCCCTTGCCCCCACATCCCATACCCATAGCAGCCAGAGTGTTTCTATTAAAACATGAACTGGATGGCATCATTCCTGTTTCTAGTGGGGCCTCCTAGTACTTGGAATGAAACCATTGTCCTTGTACTGGCCTACAGTGCTTCATGTGATTGCCCTTGCCTCTTGTCCCACTAACTCAAGTCGCCTGTCTTATACTGGCCTCGTCCAATTGCACTGATAACCGAGAGCACACTAGAGACTTTCTAACTCAGGGCCTTTGCACTTCCTGTTCCCCCCTGCCTGGCACGCTCTTCTCCTAGATACTTACAGAGCTCTATTATATTTCCATATGGCTGCCATAACAATGTGAAATGAAATTAGTGTCTTAAAACAACACAAATTTATTATCATACAGTTCTTAGGGCCTGGTATTCCAAATAGGTCTCAGTAACTTAAGTTAGGGGTATCCTCCTTCTGGAGTCTCTAGAGGGGGATCTGTTGTCAGGCTTTTCCTAGTTTCTAGAGTCCATCCACATTCCTCTGCTCATGGTCCCTCCCTCCATCTTCAAAATCAGCAGGAGAATCATCTTCAAATCTTTTTCTGGTCTCATGCCTCCCTCTTCTATCAAAACTACTGGGAAAATTCAAAATAGTCTTCATATCTCAAAGTTCTCACTTTAATCATATCTTCAAAGTGTGTCTTGCCATATAATGTTGCATTTATAGGTTCCAAGGGTTAGCACATGGACACCTTAGTGTCCATTATTCTAGCTACCATAGCATTTCTTTCAATTCATTCTAATCCATTCTAATCTTTGTTCAAAACATAATTTCCTATGAAGCCTGCCCTGGCTGTCTATCTAACATTTCTGTCACTGAAAAAGTAGCAGAAGCACTCCATGCTTTATTTCTCTGTTATTTGTAAAATAACAATTTTATATGCTTATTTTTGATGTATTTCATTTATTGTTTTTTTCCTCTACCGAAACATAAACCCCACAAATGTAGTTACAATTCATTGAGATGCTAGGTAGTATGAACTGATGTTAGGAGAAACAAAGATTGTGCCTGAGTGAAGTGATCATAGTGGTGGACTGAATATTAACTCGATTTTGAAGGACAGTTAAGATTGGTTGTATAAAGAAGGAATGCTCAGGTAGAAGGTTAGGGAAATAAGTTTATAGGCTCCGACCCCTACTAACAATATCCTAAAACTACAAATCCTATAAAGTCATTATCAAAGAGTGGATCACTGGGACTTGAAGGTAGAGTTAAGCAGCCAAGATAGGTATAAAACCAGACATGTGTGCCTTGGGGACTTTTTTGGTTCAGAGCCAACTCTCAGCGTGCCGTTGGGTTCCAACTCAAAAAAACTGGTAGGACATTTACAGATTTGTATCCCTCTCTTCTCCTTATGTTATTCACTACTTTATTTCTCCTTCTTTATAAATAAAACCCCTTATTAACCTTTGTTGTTGTATCTGCAGTTGAGGCACTACAAATGCCATTTAAGCGCGCAAGTAAAGACTCAGTTGGGCAAACCCATTTTATATTAAAGTTGCCCTGTAACAGAAGGAAATAACAGAGGAAACAATACCAGTGTCTCATATGTACTAAGGGCTTACCATATGCCAGACATTATGCACCTTATAGATGAGCCATCTCATTTAATCCTAAAAACAGCACTTTTGTGATCACTATTATTAACCTCATGATGCAGACAAAGAATTTGAGGCATTGGGAAGTTAGGAAATTTGCAAAGAATAGTTCAAAATTAAAAGAAACATAAGGTTTAGAATAGTGACAGAGTGGGTTGTTACTCTAAGGACTAAAAGTAGTAGAACTAAAACATTTAATTTCTAGAAGATTCTCACTGAATTATGGCTTTCATGATCAGGGTAATAGGTAAATCTAAGAAAACAGAAGAATTTTCATGTTATTTCCTCTCCTATGGTGGTCAGGTTCATGTATGAGTTCACAGATGTTTGTGAACTCATTCCTTTTTGTCTGCAGAAGTTTAGACACACTGGGTAAACTAGTGAGTAGGAACTCAGTAGTTCACTAGTGCCTAATAGAAATCTAGTCTCCAATATTAGGGGAATTTTGTATTTGAAGGAACTTCATTAACTAAACCAGAGTCAGACAGGTCATTACCCTAAAAGTGACATCTTTTGTATTCAAGAAATAGCATCCTCTTTCCTCTTCAACTTGGAATATTTATGATAATACCTTGCTATTGGAATATGTAGCTGCCATTTAACCTCAACAGGCAGTTTAGAATAGTGTTTAAAAGGAAGACTATCAATTTAATGGCACACACTCAAATCGCAGCTCTGTCACTTACTAGATATGTGCTAAAATTATTCAACCATTCTGTGTTCTGACATACATAAAATGGAGATTATAATAGTACCTACATCAAAGGATTGATGCAAGTATAAAAGGTGTGTAATCTGTATAGGTAGCTTTTCCGATGTTAGCTATCACTTTCATTTTAGGGTACATTCTGTAATAATATTTTTCCTTTACCTGAAGAGGAAGTTAGCAACGGGCTCAAGAAGCAATTGCCACATTTGGTTAATCTGTGCAGGCTCACATTTACTTTACCTCTTTTCTTTGTGTCCATATCTTATCTGTTTACATTCTCTTGATTTTCACTCCTCAGAATATTTCTTATCAAAATCCAAATGCTTCAAACCAGTAATAAAAATAAATCTTAAGAGCAGACAGGAAAAAAAGACATTACAGAGTAGAAAAGATAAGAAAGACAGCAGATGTCTTGTCAGAAACAATGCCGTCAGAAAATGGTGGAGCAAATCTTTAAAATATTCAAACCAAAAAATGTCAATCCAACATTCTACACCCAAAGAAAATCTTTCCCCAAACTGAAGGTCAAGTGAAGACTTTTTTTTCTGATATACAAAAGGTGAATGAATTCACTACCATTAGAATAGCACTGTAATAAATGTTAAATAGTACTTCAGATAAAGGGAAAATACCAGCTGGAAATACAGATCTACACAAAAGAATCAAAAGCACAAAAGGGAGTGAATATGTGGGAAAATATGATTTCATATGTCTTGAAAAGGCAAATGATTCCTTAAAACAGAAATAAAATGAATTTTGGGTTGACAACATGTAGTGGAATAAAATATAATAGCATGGAATAAAATATAATAGATGGAACTGGAAGGGATTATGCTCAGCAAAGTAAGTCAGAAGGCAAAAGAAAAATACCAGATGGTTCCTCCCCTAGGAGGAATATAAGGGAACCAAATNAGGATCAAGGAAAGGAATAAGAACAATAATAATAATAATAATAACAATAAAGACACAAAAACCAAAAATGAAAAGACAAGGACAAATTGGGGACACTTGATGGGGAGGGAAGACGGGGAGGGTTGAGGGCAGATGGGAACATGGGGGACTGAGGTGATGGTGCACTGGTGATATGGTGATGGGGAATACATGGGGATTATAATTGATGTCAAATACATATAAAAAATATAATATCAATATTGTGAAGGATGGGGATAGGGGAAATTATAGTGTTGTAATCATCTTATAATATGTATAAAGTACTGTAATATTTAAAAACAAACTGTGATAAGTCAAAGATACATATAGTAAGTCCTAAATCAACCACTAAAGTAATAAAATAAAGAATATTCCTTGAGACCATGCTCTTCAGTTTAGTCACAAGCCTCCTTACTATTATGTTCCAGATCCTGGGGCCAGCAACATTTTGTTACAGGGCAGGGAGAGGGGTACCCCAAAACCCCCAAACCTGCCCTCTCTAAATGGGTTTTGCCATCTGCCACATCAAGACAAACATATAAGGTCTTTAAAGGAAAGGAAATTTAATACAATTAGGGTACAATACAGAAAGGACAAAGAATATAGTTACTAAGTTAAGCATCCAAAGTTACCCATCTCCTTGAGGGTAAAAGTCCAGCCAAATAGGACTGGCCCAAAGCAAGGCCCAAAAGCCTGCCACATGTCTACAGGACCTTTCAGTAGAGACCCATAGAAAAGGGCTAGAAAGAGTCAGACAAATCCGGGAGGAAAAGAGCAAAATCAAAATCAAGATGAAAGCTGCCATTATTAAGCTCCCCACGGGTCTCTCACCCACATCTGTTCCAACCGGTCCAGGCATCACATGTCCCTCTACTCTGCATGCCTCCTGCATGCCTCCTTGCTGCTCTCCATCCTGCTTCCTTTTTTTCTCCCTTCCTTCTGTCCTCCTATCTCTTCTCTCCAACATCTTCTTATCCCTGCTCAGCTCCACCCACTTAGGGTGAAACCAAAATTCTAAAACTTCCCCCTTTCCCGGGGACCACTCTTACAATTTCTCATTTGGACCACCCCCAATACTCACCTAATTTGGTTCTTCACGTGCAGCTTGATTTTCCTTCATTCCATTCAGATATGATTCTAGACTAGGCATTATTAAATATTATGCCTCAAGGGCTCACTTTAAGGTAGCACACATTTGCTACTCAGTGGCTGTTTGTTGCAAGAAGAATAAAGAAAATGAAGTCATGATTCTTCTTGCAGTGTGGTCTCCTTTGTCTTCTGAGCCTGATATTCAGGTTCGAGGTGAGACAACTTTTCTAATTTCTTTTCTCCATAAGAATACTATGTTTTGGGTCAAATGCTATTGCATGTTGGTCACTAACAGGTAACTAAGTTTCTAGGTTTATATTTTGTAAAATAGCAGCCCTCATACCTAGGATGTCCTTCCCATTTAAATTCTACAGATGCAACCTACTCTTAAAAGTTTTTCTTCAACAACCCAGTCAAACTAGTTGTGGAAATTAGGGAGGAAGGAGTTATCATACAGGCAGTCAGATGGCTCCTAGTCATTATGGGGGTATTGGTTGTGCTGGTAAGGCCATCATTTGAACCCTGAAAGGTAACTCTACTGTAATTGTAAGATGATGAATTACTTTAATCAAGAAATTCTATACTAATTTTTTGAAATTTAAGCTGGCATAGTCGTCTATGCCTTATATGGTAGCAACTCCATAATCTTGAAATATCCTAGGGATTTTTGAGCAGTACAAGGGTAAAACTCAGATGAAAATACCCATATTATAGTAAGTTACAGGCAATTCCAAATTATGAGATTGCTAACAATCATACATTCCTATTATCTGAATTTTAGTAGGTTTTTAGTTGTGTGCACATATGTGCAGGAATGCTCCATTATTGTTAGAGTCAATACTTCTTTATAATCATAAAAACAAAGGGAACTGAATCATTTATCTATATAGTAATATCAACTTTTGTTGAGAAAAACTGAACCTTAACAAAGTTAAGGTTAACTTAGCAAAGTTAACCTTAGCAAGGTACATAGAGAATTAGTGACAAGTGGAGATGCATTGATTAGAGTTTATATCAATATTTCTCCAGAAGCACACACAATTTGGGCATTATTTAAAGGACAAGATTAAGAGTTTTTATTTTCAAAGATGCTCAGAAGAATCTTAATTTATGCAACTTGGAAAATACTTCAGCATGGCCCTGACTTTAAAGTCATGGGCAATTTTTCCTCTAAACTAAAAATCAGTTATAAAAGTAATCATTTTCAAGTGCAAATTGAGCAATAGTCTTGCATCTACTTCTGTGGTTGATCAGGAATAAAAGAGAACATATCACATATGATTAGCACAGTATCACTGAAGCACAGTATCATTGAAGAAGACCAGTTGGCTCCTCCCAGGGCATAACCATGATAATTCTAAGGGAATTAAACCCCAGTTGACGGACTCTGCTTTGACTTACGCCTGTAAAGCACAAACTCTTTATACTAGGAATTTAAATCGGGCTTCAGCAGAGCCTCCCAGTCATGAAAATTGAAATCATGAGTCATGATAGCAATAAAATGCTCATGAAATGTAGTCATAGCCCAGGGATAATTTTTTCTGTAATCTCACTTTCATTTTTTTGATTGGTACTTTAGCTATGGTATAAGAGGATGCTTTCCATCTCCTGTTACAGGAGCTGTTGGATACACACAACTCCCAGCTGCAGATCCCTGACTGAATCTTCTCTATGAGCTGATGTTTGGTCTCCTATTTAGTCTGTTGACTGTGCTTAAAGAGAGATGTGGACAGCTCATGATGGTTGGTTGCTGAACTGAGACCTGATGATTTTTCTTGGATCATCTTGAATGAGCTGAGCAAGGGAAAAGTCTATACTTAAACCTGGTTTGCAATAATAGCTGGTACTGGTGGATGCCCTTGAATTGCTGTACTTGTAACTCTATACATTTCTACTTTTACTGACAAAGAGATGTGAACTGCAGAGTTCAATACAAGTAAGTGTACACATCTCTGCCTAGTGCACCTTTCTTTTGTTGCTGCCTTTAAAACACATATCCAGCCCTGTAGATTACCTTAAATATTCTGTCCTGCTAATTCAACCAGATTTCCTAAAGGTGACATCAATGACTCCCTTTTCTGAACTTCTCCAGATCATTTTGGAATATCTCTCGGGGAGTTTATTTATCTGTTGCATGTCTAAATTACCTGTAAGAGAAGATAATATCTATTTGGTTCTTCCCAGTGTCAATCATGGGATCTTAGGCACCACACACTGCTCAATAAAAGCTTAATGAACTGAATATTTGAATTAGTCTGATGAATTCATTGTCCTTGTTCAGTTAAACAGATTGTACCTGCCATTTCAACTAATAAGTCAATGATCCTATATTGAGCATCTACCATATGCTAAGCATTTGGGCCAGAAGCTGTGTTGCCCAAACAAAGTATATAAGCATGAAGAACTTACAGCATATTGGGAGAAGAAAAAAACAGTAGGTAATAATGAAACTATAAAGATAAATACTATATAGATATAACAAGATAAAATAATAAATGTAATTTTAGCATAAAGTTCTTAATGCCTATGAAAGGACATATCATTATTTACCAAGTGTGACCCATGTATAGATATGATCCATGTGTAGGTATGAATAGGTAGAAATCAGCCCAGAGCAGAAGAGTACTTTATCACTAACATTGTTTAGAATTGTTAACAGGTGTTTATTGTTGTTTTATTTATTTTTAATTTGTCTGCACCTGGGGTAGATCATTACTGTCATGTTGATATCCCAGGGGACATAATCACTGAGTTGTTAAGTTTGGGGAAAGTTCAGTGACATGCTAGAGATGATTTATACTATAGTCTTCATTTGTACTTTTCCCAATTCCAGGATCAGTGATCATAATGTATTTATACCAGAGTGATTGTTAAAAAACACTATGTATTACATTTTTTTCTTTCTAGAGAGCTGGTTGTTAACCATGGGGAAGAATTCTTCTCAAGCTGACAATGAAGTCCATTAATGGGGAAACAGCGAGAATTTGCCAAACAAAGAAAAATGGGATGCATTTTACATCACTGATACTGCTCCGATGATGAACTCCATATGAGGACCTCATGATTATGCAGGGTGTGTACAAGATGACAATCATTATCACACTGGGTTTGAGTAGTTATAAAAGGAGCTGTGACTGAGAACTCAATTATCCTAAAATGTAATTTTATTGCCAATAATTTGGAAGTTATTGCTGTAGTAGAAAGATTTTTGTATAGCCACCCCGACAAGTCAGAAGGAAGTCAGTCACCAACTTAAAATCTAAAACATACAATAAAAGATAAGTGCTGTTGCTGATAATGAAATGTTATTTCCATGAATATCCTGTGTGGTGTGGTTTGCTGTCCAGATCTCTCCTTTTGGGAGTGAAACATTCACTCCTTCGACTATTGAGATGTTGGCAGCTAAGAATTTTCATCTCAGAGGAACTGAACTCTGCAGAAAGGAAATTTTTTGCCCAAGATTACACTCATTTCCTAGGGTTGCCTATAGCCAGTGACTGGTCAGTTTGGAGGTATAAAGTCCCAACTCTTTGCCTTAAATCAAAATCCCTGCAGAATCAGTTGAGGTCACCATTAAAATCAATATAAATTAAAGGGGAAAAAATAGAATAAAAAAATACCCCCCCAAAAAATAATTGTATCACAGCCCAAGTTGTCCCTCTGTCCAACCCTGCATCTTTCACTTCTTTGTAAATATTATTCCTGAGAATACTCCCTGAGGTTTCTTACACAACAACCTCCAACTGAAAGACTATTTCCCACATAAAGAAGGTAAAGTAAGGATTAGAAACAATCATATATCTTCATGAACATTACAGACCTGACACGTTGGCCTTATCCAGGGACCTCTCTCCATTCTCCAGCTTCATTAACCTTAAGTTAAATGGAACCACTTTGGAATTTTGAAATTTTTTATAACAATGAGAATGATTTTCTAGTATATATCTTGAGTCTTTAATAGCAGACCTAAATATTCTGACCTTAAAAATAGGTCTATCTCTTGACCAAAATTTTGAATATTCTTTAAAGCCTACCTCGAACACCACATTTCCCAGGAACTTTCTCTAACTCTCCTCTCTAAGAGCAATTATCCTCATGCTGAAAGCTCCTACATTTCTTTCTACCTCTGTTAGGGAGAATCCTCTTACACTATTGCAAGGTCTTTGTATATTTATTTCATTTGATAATTCTGGAAGACAGGACATTTCCTAGTCTCATCTATTCTTCTTGATTGGGAATCCTAAAGGGAATAATTCCAGAAACAAAGACACTGGGAGAAAGGCAGGGAGTACAAACTTCTAGCAAATTCAGGAATGAGGATGCTTTGGATTGGCTCCAGTGTTTTGGGTAACCATGGTGTTTCCTCAGAACAAACTCAAATGTGACCAACTGAAGAGAGCCATGTGACAGGGTCAATTATTCTAGCAATGTAGTGTTGGAACTGAATGTGGAATGAAGAATAACAAGACAAATAATAAATAAACAAGAATAGGTAATGTGTGATGGTTTATTTTGTAGATGGAGGTTGGTTGAATGAGTCCAAAAATTCCCAACAGAATTGAGCAATGTTAAGGATTATAACCATCCTCATTCTCAGTAGAGACAGACCAGTATCTACATCCATAGATACTTCCCCTCTAAACTCAGGGAATAATTTAAACTTTTGTATAAAACTTGGGCAAAAACACTATTACCATCCATTTCATATGTGAAACAGTTCTACAAAACTTTCAGATCTTCACCCATATAGTTATTAAGCCACATTTTACTTAAGAGAATTAATTTCCTAGATTTGCAATCTCATGGAAGAGTATGGGTTTTCTCAATGAGTCTAGATAAGGCTAGGTTCCTACTCTTCAGGGTAACATTAGGTATGTTTGGGAAATGCTGGATGCACCTGGTTTCCAATAACTCTAAATATACAGTGAAAACAGAATCACAGCGTCAATAAGGGACACGACAACTTTAATTTTAAAGTGGAATAAAAATTCTAATAAAGTAAGAAAGGGGGAAAAAAGAGTAACAAAGGAAGATAGATGAAGCCTGTTGAAGGTTGCTATTGATTTGCACTATTTTATTATATCAGTATGGTACTCAGAAGGAACTAGGAATGACAAGTTAATGAACTCTAGTTAGAAATTTCCAGATGAGAATGGCATTAGCACCTGCCTTGTCCTAATCAACTGAGACCTTGCCTTGGGAAAACATCTTGATCATTACAAGGGAGCCCAAATTATAAATTATATGTACTAACAATAACCATCGATCAAATGCTAAGAAGACAAAGGCTGTGCAAATCAACAAAGGGCATTTAACTCAAGCCAAGCTGAACTTGAATTACAAGACCCTGTTATAGACCCTACTTCATATGTAGTAATTGTATCACTTAGAATAAGCCTTTTGAATCTGTCTACACCTAAGACTTGCTTCTATAAAATGGTAGTAGCAAAGCCTTGCTGATAGACTTTAACAAAGACAGAATGTGCCATGAGATATGCATTCCTTTCTACTCCAAAGTTCTTATATTTGGTAGGATGGTGTCAAACTGATTAAAACTTAGACTTTCTATTTATGCCAGGAATTCTTAATGCCAGCATTGATAGTGTCCATGAAAATTTTGTATTTCTTTTGGACTTAGTGGAATTACTTGTGAAGTTATATTTGTTAAAGCAGATGTGAGGGATGTATCGATTCTCAAAAAGCTGAACAACCACAGTCTTAAACTCTTTAGAGCAAAGTTCTCTTCTGTTTATCTACGCTGTTCCTGAACTTAGAGATTTCTGTAATTATTCATAAAAGAAATATTTACTAAATACCTACCACATGTCATGTACCATTCTAGATGTTGGGGATATAGTAGTTAACAAAACAGAAAAACAAAAACAAAAAACAACTTTCTGCAATAAGCTAATATTCTAGTGGATCTATTCTTCAGGATCATTAGTGTTGAGGTACTGTGAGGTTAAGTGAATATTTAGAGAAAAGTGGTGTGGTACTTGATGGTAGAGTTAAGCTTAAGGACATGTTCTGAGCTGACTTAGTGCCAGCTGGGACAAATTCCTGATGCAGGAATGAATTCAGTTATAACAGGATGGTATTAGTATCAAAATTACCTAATTGGCCTGGTAAGTATAAAATTTGTTTGGTATCCTTTGTGATTTTCATAGATAATGGCAACACCACACTGATTTGGACATTGGGTTTCTCAAATTATATTGAAAGGGACAATGTACTTCCTTCTATTAACTGAACATCCACCCTAAGAAAATAATAGAAACTTAAGATAAAGAATTAGCAGGTGTTCACAGAACACTGCTTTACTGAAAGAAGATGGAAAAGAGTAAGTAGGAGCATGGAGGAAGGGCAAAGTGGTAGTGGACGAGGTAGGAGGAAAGGAGGGACAAAAAGAGGAAGGGAGGAAAGAAGGAAGGAAAGAGGAGAAGGGGTAAGGGAGGAGAGAGAGAAACACTGAAATACTCTACAAAGGAGAATTGTAGGCTCGTCATCTGGAAGAAATACTGCTCAGTATTTAAAAGTAATAAGACCTGGAAATAACCTAAATGCCCAAAAATAGATGAGTGGATCAGGAAGCTATGGTACATATACATGATGGAATACTATTCAGCAATCAAAAAAGAAAAACTAGACACATTCATAGGAACATGGATGGAACTGGAAGGGATGATGCTCAGC
>JAGFMF010011775.1:289321-301792 GCA_019455555.1 Galemys pyrenaicus | reverse complement strand
CCTGCTCTCTGTGGTGAATCCTCTCACCCCCCCCCCCACACCTCTGGCCTGTACCCCAGTGCTTGTATGCATAAATAAATAAATCTTTAAAAAAAAATATGTGGCATATATACACAGTAGATTATTACTCAGTTATAAAAATGTCAAAATCTTGCCATTTTGACAATGTGGATAGAAATAGAGGGAATTATGCTAAGTGAAGTAAGTCAGAAACAGAGATAAATATGAACACTTCTGTACAAATGCAGAACACAGAGGGAAAAAAAAAACAAAAAACAGAAAAACCTAAACCAAAAAAAATTCTAGAAGTGTGACTATAGAATTGAAGCTAACAGAAAGTAGGGTGGGGAGCAGAAAGAGGAGAGCACCCACTGAACTATGGTAGAGCATTATGAATGCTTTGGTGGTGGATATGATGTGGTAACATTCATCTGAACAAGTGTGATCCTATAACCCTAAAACATGTACAGTGTTACAGGCTACCTCAATAAAATAATAATAATAAAAGATCTGGGGTGAAATGGAGAAGCAACCTTGTCTTCTAATGGAATTATTGAGTAGCTGAATCAACCCTAGTGCTCTATCCTAGACTCCTTGTTTGTTTTTTAAGATTTATTTATTTATGCATACAAGAGCTGGGGTACAGGCTAGAGGCGGGGGAGGTAGGAGGATTCACCAGAGACAGAGTGGGGAACAGAACAGACAGATGGACTGAAATACACTGCTGGGGGGAGCAGCAGGTGAAGCAGGAGAGGTCTGCTGTGCCATGTGGGTCCCGTCCTTGGCTGGGGATTGAACTTGCGCTGCTGGGCTGCAAATGCTTCCCAGTGTGGTGCTCAACCTGCTGCACCACCAGGGAGGCCCCTACTAGGAATTCTTGTTAAGAAAGAAAACAACCCCTACTTGTATAGGTTATTGTTAATAAGACTTATTAGTTATTTGTAGGAAAATGCATCCCTAATAGAAGCATGCTTGGTTTTTGTTGGATAAATATACATTTTCCATGATTTGAAAGTTGACAGGACTTTTTTCCCCTATGTTCCACATTTAAGTGAAAATGTTCATATTTATCTCCTTTGTTTTACTGAAGGCAACTCATGGGTTTTCTTCCACAGTTGTTCTCTGAGAATAGGGTTCACACATCACCTAGACACAGAACACCTTAACTCCAAAAGCAAGATGAATGCTTCTGGATAAAGTGAAAGTTAAACAAACAAAAAAAGGCAGGAAGGAGCAAACAAAAATTTCTGACATTCCATATCAAAATAAACCTTCTCAGTTTTATAGCTCTTCTCCCTGACTACCCTGTGTTACTTTTGTCCCAGCCATACAAATGTCTCCCAGCAGATAATGCAATCAACTGGCTGAAATCTTTTATGTGATCACTGCTTCAAAACCAGAGACAAACAACTTGCTGGGTGTGAAAAATGTCACCTATGATACCTGAATTTACATCCAAAAAAGCATTTTCCTCACATTAGGCTGTTAGGGCTGTCTTTTCTGGAAGTTGGCGCAGCCACAAAGCATAATAAAAATTATCACAAGACCACAGCAGCATGATAAAATCATTGTAAATCTCTGGTCTCCTCCAGGGAACCACAGGAAAAGTGGAAAGGTATTATTGATGAGATAGTGAGACTTAACCATGAGCCATCTTTGCTGGTGATTTAATATGGATAACTCAATTTAATAAAACATAACCAGGGACAGGCAGAAGAGTGTTGTAATAGCCTGAGGTCATTCCTTATGTTTATCTTCCTGATAAGTTGGTTAATTATTTTAGGAATGTTAAACAACAAGTGAGCTGCTACGATTAAGAAAATTCTAAGCATCAAGAAAGTGGAAGTCTCAATTCACAGTTTGAGGTGCATATTGAAAAGAAGTTTCCAACTATAGCTCTATTGAGTTTCTTTGTGAGTTGGAATCTTTTTCCAATACCAACTTCATTTTTCATGAATTACTGGAAGGCAGCTTAGAGTGAGAGAGACAAAAACAAGATTTTCGTGGGGTTGATATGCTCTGGAATCTATTATTAGTTCTGTGATATTGGGCATTCAGTAATTTCTCCAAATCTCAATTATTGTACCTACAGCATAGGAACAAGGATCTTAGTCCTCTTCCAGCAACCATAAAGGAATGCACAGTGAGAACTGTGTGCACTTATCTTTCCTTTTTTGTAGCTTTCCTGTCCTTATCATCCTTCCCAAGTTCATTGCTTCCTCGCTTATCCTGTTTAGTAGGAGTTATGTAAGTTGTCCTAATGCTTTATTGAAACAGGCGTGACATACAGTGAATACAAACACCCATTGGGAGTTCCCCTCCAGGGTATTTTGAGAATCAAGTAACATACTGTATTTAAAACTGTAAATATCCCACACTAAGCCATTATCATTTCTACTTTAGTTATGAGAGTCTGAATTCTTATAAATATCCAATTACTATATATTTAGTGAAGATATTTAGAGAGCATGAAAGCATATCAGCTTCTATTGTGGTTTTGAATCATTCTTATTAAGGATCAAGTTAATTGCATCCAAACTGATTACTTATTTCCCCATAAAAATACAAACCATCTTAGCAGAAAAGTATGTTGAAAGGGAAGACACCATTCAAAACATACCATCTGGGAATAGATATAAAATATTTTTTTTTCCTTTTGCATGCTTGTAAAACAAATGTGTGAGTTCATTACTGCTGTTAAAGAGGAGCATCAAATGTTTTGCTAATTCATACTGACCCAGTGGTGGAAAAATGTTTTCTAGTCTTTCCCTCACGTGTTGTCTTGATGCCTAATATGGTTCTGTACTTATTTATACATTTTAATTCTAAAATTGAAATTTGATCTTTGTGGCTTTAGTTCCTTGCTCCAAATTAGTCATATTTTTTTTAAATCTGGAAAACTTGCATTTAAGACATTACTAGCTTGTATCCCTTGTATATTTAAAATATGCTCATATCCTAACTTAAAAATGTAGGATATGACCCTGGGTCTAGGCCGACATCCTTGATGTATGTTCAGAGCACCTTGTGCCCTTCCCCATCCCCCATTATCACAGTTGTCCCCTTTGTTTAGTCTTACTTCTGTAAAACTTCTGTCTTACTTCTGTACTATTAGTTTCATGAGAGTACCTCACATGTACTTATTTACCAGTGAATCCTAAGGGCCTGCTACTGTGGTGGCTACATAGCAGGTGCTCAATAAATACTAATTAAAGTCACAAGATTGTTTTGGATCTACTTTCTTAAATTAACAAAACCCTATCTAGCTCAAAAAATCCTTCTTTAATATCAGGGACTACAAAATGACCCAATACCTTACTGGTAGGGTTTCCATACCATTAACTTAATAGTTTTCCTTGTGGGTCAGAGTTCCTCTCATTGATTATTTTTCATCCTGACAGATACACTTTTCTCTCCTCAAGACTGCAATGCATAAGCAGACTTCTCTGATTTTAGTACTCTTAGAAATATATACTAGCTGTGGACATAGGGGCTGGCTATTATCTTAGTTTTCTCATTTTTAAAATGGGAGCCAATATTAGGGCATATCTCACAGGTTTGTCACAAGCATTGTATTAACTAATTGCATGCAAAGTGATTAGTGGGAAATCTGAATGCAGGAGGAAGTGGAGATGTAGTTGAAACCCCTCTTCCCGTTCATTTATTCACTCAATAAATATCTTCAATGAGAGTAAGTGGCAGGGCAAACAAATTTCTCCTTCTCACTTTTCACAGAATTTCCTGGGTTTGGATTTCTAACCTCCACTAATTGGGACAAGACTGCTGGCAGCCATGACCGTCTGAGCCCTTAGTGTCTTCAGAGTAGAGGAACATGGGCATGAGATGAAGGGGTCCTTCTCACTGAGGATGACACTTGATAAGACATTTGCAGAAGGCAGAGCCTCCTTGACCTTCACCCCTGCCACAGGACAGCTGCAGGACTTTAATGAAATAAAGGTGATGAAGCACTTCAATTTCCTTAAAAAGGGATGAGGTATATATGTCATGTCATCTAGTTCAAATATGAAAGTACTTTTAATGGGCATACTAGCTTCTGAAATTTCTGCTTAATTTTCTCTTGTTGACACTATGTAGTAAGTATTCAGCTACAATTAGAAAATAAAGTTGTTTTGGAAGGTTTTCACACAGCTAGCTTTACATAATGCATATATATGCAATTGTAATTTTTCCTTGGAAACTATAGATCATCAAATAAAGAATCTGACATATTTTAGTAGAATATTATGCAGCTATTGAAATCATATTCTCAAAGACAACTTGAGTGACACAAGAAAACCCTCACAGTATACTTACAACTAAAAAGGGAAAAGATATTTGCTTACATGTACCTTGCTCTCCAACCTTTTATTTATATAATTATAAGTTAGAGCAAAAATTGAATAGCAAGGATGATACTAAGGACAACAAAAAGAGGAAACTAGCATGCAATTGGAGTTGATTAAAGTGTTGTACTTGGTATTTTATATAAATATTTCCATTAGGGGGCCTCCCTACTGGCAAAGGAGTTAAAGACAACAGCGCTATCAAGCTATTGCCAGCTACTGTGACTTGTGTTTAATCCTTGGCCAAGGCGCTAACCCACACGTGGTGCAGCAGACCTCTCTTATCTTGCCCGCTGCTCCCCTCAGTAGATCTGCTTATTCTGCTCCCTACTCTGCCTCTGGTGTATCTTCTCACGCCCCCACCCCCATACCTCTGGCCTATACCTCAGTTCTTGTATACATAAATAAATATTTTAAAAATTAATTCAGTTTTCATTGAGTTACTGCTTTGTATTTGTTAGGTGCAGTCTCTTCATTTAAGTCACACTAAAACACATTTATTGTTGCTATTATTACCCCATTTTATATGTGGGCAAACCTCATTACAGAGGAGTTGTCTCTTGCTTTAATTCCAAACCAAGTATGCATCAGAGTGAAGCTGATTAAAGTCAGAGCCAAAGTTATCAAAATAACCAATAATGACAAGAATATGAATAACCATCAAAATAAGATACAGTAAACAAGTGATGATATATGCTCACAATGAACTATTTGAAGTCAATGAAAATGATAGTGAGAAGGTTTCACTTCAGACCTAGCTGAGAGGCTCCTATTTGGTGCAATCCTCCTATAGAAAACAAACATAAACTCTTCACCACATATAATAAACTATCTGGAAGACCTAGACAGTGAACAAAAGCAGAGGGGAAACTGGAGAAGAATGCATAGTTGTAAAGAATTACAAATTTTTATGGTTCTCAGAGTGAAGGAAGGTAGGATTCTCAGTCTCAGGTGGACTTTAAAAGTCTGAGAGATGTCCACTGTGTTGACTAATGAAACTCAGGACAGGATTTGGTACTGGACAGTCACCAGGGAAAACTCAGATAGGAGAAACTCGGAGACAGAGAGCTCCAGCTTGAATCTATGAACCACCCAAAGCTCTGGGATGCTAACCCTGAGCCATGGCTGGAAGAGCAATGTCCTAGCATTAGTGTCTGAGCTGCATTTGCTGCAGGGGGAAAGCAAGCAGACCTGAGCTTAGCTAAGTTAAAAACAAAATAGAATAAATGTGCAAACAAATGCTCTCTTGGGGAACAGAAAAGGAGGACTGCAGAGTTTCTGTATCATATATTCTACAATATTTAGGGTGAAATTCAATATTTGATTGACACTATAAAGAAAACAGAAGGAAAATATGACCCATTTTCACAAGAATAGGCAATGGAAACCCATCCCAGGGGCTACCCAAATTTGGAATTAGCAGTCAATGGTTTGTTAGTAGCTCTTAAAAATATGATCAAGGATATATATATATATACACACACATATATATGTCATGTGTGTGTCCATATATTAATAAATATTTAGAATGACAAAATGATAGAAAATCTCAGAAGATAATAGAAAGAATAAAAATAAACCAAATGAGAATTCTAGAAATTTTTATATGAAATCAAATATTTTCTGGTTGATTTTAACAGCAAAATTAAAGGTGAAAGAAGAAAGTCAGCTAACTTGAAGATAGCAATTATTAGAAATGAAGAAAATAGAAAGGAAAGAAAAAAGGGAAAGAAAGGAAAAAAAAATAAACAGGTCTATTCAGGGGGTCCTGTGGGCTAATATCAAAAAGTGTAATGTAGATCATTTTTACCCCAGGGACTGGGGCAAAAAAAAAAAAAATGTTTAAAGAAATAGTGACTGAAGACTTTTCACATATAGTGATATATATAAAATTACAATGCCAAAAGTTTATCAAATCCAGCCCACAAAAGAATACAAAGAGAAATACATGTAGGCCCTCCATAATCAAGCCATTAAAAACCTACAATAAAGAGAAACACAAACACGTGACTCTATTTTATTAAAAAGAAAGAAAAAGTCTAAATGCATCATAAACCTAAATTGTGAGAGCTAAAGTTATATAACTTTTGGAAGAAAATTAGAGTATCTTCCCTACTATGGGTATAGGCATAGACTTTTTTGACTAGACACAGAATATTGTAACCATAAAAGGAAAATATCACAATTAGGCTTTCTAAACATTAAGAACTCCTTTCCATCAAAATGACACCATTTTAAAAATGGATAGGTAAGTATTGATATAAAGTATTTGCAAAATGTATACCTGCCAAAGGATTGATACCAGAATAAGACAAACAACGAAATGAAAAATGGGTAAAATATTTGAAAATAACACTTCACAAAGGAAGATGTGCATGGCCAACAAAAGCACATGCATCAATAGGGTAATACAAATTAAATTCACAGTTAGATGCCACTAAATGCCCACAGATCAGCAACACCAAATGTTTGTGAAAATGTGCATCAATTGCCATCCTCATACATTGGTGAGGAGTAAAACAACCACTTTGGCAAAAGAATTGGTGGTTTCTTCAATGAATCCATAGTATGGTATAGAAATTTTACTCCTAGGCATTTACTGAAGGGAAATGAAAATACACACACACTAGTACATGAGTAATCATTTACAGCATTTATTCAGAATTGCCAAGAACTGGCAACAACCCAGACATGCATCAATAAGGACAGCAGATGACAAAATGTGCAGACTCCAGGTAATGGGCTACAACTCTGCAAGGAAGAGGAATGAGCTTCTTATATATGCAATGAATGACATAGCTGATCTCAGAGACCTTATACTGAGTGAAAGCTGTTAAATACAAATATGTTTCTACTGTGTGATTTCATTTGATTCTAGAACAAACAATACTCATCTACGGTGAGAAAAATCAGAACAGTGGTAGCCTCTCCCGGGTGAGGCACATCGTGTCTGGGAAGGGTTGTGAGGGAGCTTTCTGGGTGATGAGGATGATTTCAGTCTTGATGGGGTTTGGTTTGCACATGTTTGTACATGTTTGTGTGGGTGACAATGTTACGTGTAAGGTTAGTGGTTGTCCTATGATACAAATCTTGCCTCAAAAATACAAAAAGAACCAAATGCAAATATTGAATTGTAATTAATCATATGCATGCAGATGCATTTAGGGAATAGTGTGTTAGGTATTTGTCACTTAGTTTGAAAAGCACAAAAATGTGAGATAGATTGATGGATGTACAGAGGGAAGATTGATGTGTGTCTTACATGTTATTAATATACTAATCACTAAATGTGTTACTGTTTATACTAACACATTGTTAGTATACATGATGAGGCAAGTAAAATATTAACTGTAGAATCTAGGTTATGAGTGCATGGTTGTTCAGTATGTAGTTCTTTCAACTTTATGTTTGAAAATGTTCATAATAATGGGGAAATGATGGTGCAGAAGCCATTTTATGAAATGGCAGGATAGGCTCGCCTCGCTCTGCGCCCAGCCAAGGCGATGGTTGTCCTAGACCTAACCAAAAGCTCTAGAAGAATAAGGCACGGTGATGGGGGGTGATGCATTCCTTGGAATACTTAGAAGAAGACAGGGTGGATGCTTTAGTCATTGCCTGGTTTTATGTAGAACATTTGGGAAACTTGGCTCTATTATTTTCTTTCTGGAATATTATCAAACAACATTCAAAATCTCTTTGTGCCAGAGGAAAAAAGCCTGGCCATGCCCTCGTGTTGTGTCTGATGCCCATATGGGCCACTTGATTTTGTTTTTGTTGTTTTTTTTTCTTCCCTTTTCAGTGTTATGTTCGTTAGGCAGGATGTCTGCAATCAGCAGACTTGAATCCTGGCTGTGCCATGTGTTGGTTTTCAGCCATTTTGCACACTTCCTTTAACTCACTTAGTCCGTTTTTCCTCTCTTTCACAGTTTGGTCACAAAACTGTTTCTCCCACTTCTAGGTAAAAGTCTAGCTCTCCCTCTGCATTGAGGGGATTTTTGCAGCAATTCTGTCCATGAATATGTTCAGTATGAAAAGCTTTAAACAGGTTTGACTTTCAAAACACACCTTCCATCTGCAGGGCAAATTCACAAAACACACCTTCCATCTGCAGGGCAAATTCATCTAAAACCTTTGCCAGAAGTCTGAGGAGACCTGATCACAAAGGAGAAGAGAAAGTCTTCCCAAATATGATTCTTTGGAAAACTCAGGACACCCCATGTAGAACATTTCCTTGCAATATTTTTCAGGGACCTCTTATCTAACACCATTGACATAGTGCTGAATTTCACCTCACAGGGACCATCAAAGGTAATCTGAACCCACACATTCTGAGTGCAGCAACATAAAGAAGTCCACATCATATGAAGGGCTCAGAATAGTCTGTTCCTCCTGCATCCACAACTATTTTATCACCTGGGCAGATCTTTCTAGCTCAAGAATGTGGTCATTCACCCCAAGGTCATGACAAGTGAAAGTGACTAGGAAGGAAAAGCTCAACTCAAGAACTTCTGATGAAATTTAACTGATGCTCAATGGGAGACCTCGGGTGGTAAACCTTGGTCAGACTATTACCTCAAGTTGCGCTCTGCCAGGTCAACTTAATCCCTCTTTTTATTTCCGCCTCTTGCAGACCTTGAGGACTTGGGGGAAAGTTGTTGTTGTTGTTTTTATTTGGGAGTTAACACTAGGAAATACACTTAAGGGGGCAGGGAAGGAATGCAAGGCACACAACAAGTGGATAAATGGTACATTAATGGGTAGGTTGCCACTGGGAGACAGTCCCACTGGGACCTCCTGGGAGAGAGTAAAGAAATATCTCACATTTGTCCACTAACAGACAGGGATGCTGCAGGGTTTATCCCCAGACGTTGCCCTCTTGACTCACAACCCCTTCAGCATTTCTGACTCAGCTAGCTTTCAGGTGGGGGGGACAGGAGTAGCTGTGGAGGTAGGTGGCCGTCACATGCTAAGAGGCCACAGGGGAACTGAGAGGTGTGTCCAGGATAAGGGTGGAACACCAAGAGGGAAACAACCATCTCTTTGTCTTAATTTGTCTAATTTAGCAAACAGTACATGTGATCTTCTGAATCAGCAGGTCTGGATTTGCATGTTGAATTATCATTCAAACTTATTATTACTGATAACTGACTCAGCAGCAACTCAAACTTTTGACATTAGTTTCTTCATCTGTAAATGGGACAAATATTAGTATGGAATGAGAATTAAGTAGGGTGGTGGCTGTGGAGAATGGCTCCACTGACACCTGCACATATTAATCAGTCAATGGTGTACAATTTTTATATTGTAATGCATCTTTATATTAGTGCAATTGTTTCATCTACATAAACATATGGACACATGCTACATTATAGTGTTTATATCATATCACATTATACTGCTTCTTATATTGGTTATATTTACTATATTACCGAATTGAATTATAGACAGCTACAACTCCAGAGTAACTGACACAGGATCCTTTTTTGGAACCAGGCCAGCTACATTTTCTTTCTGCTTCCCCTACAACATATTCTCTTTATGTGAGTAAAATCATTAGATTTTAAATCTATCTGGTGTGTTCCCAGGGGAATTTTAGGGAGCGCTCACAAGGAGGGAGATGTGGGGAATTCTCATGGTGTGGGTGACTGCTTGTCTAACTTGTGACAGGGTTATTAAATTGTGGCACCTAATGAAAAATAAAGAGAAAGTCCAAGTTTCAACTCTGCTTGATACCACAGGAACGCAATACTGTATAGCAATTGAGAGGGCTCACACAGACGCACACACACGGGAGCAGAGCACGCGTACCTGCACGCACCATGCATGCACTCATACCAAGTACCCAGTGGCCTGCACTGAATGTCCTTGGTTCCTCCACCAGTCCCCTTCTGGCTAGATCAGTGCTAGAACCAGACTACGTGTACTCAAGTCTCACTTCATAGTCACTTGCTGCGCAAGCCTGGCGACTTAGGTAATCTCTCTCAGTTTGTATTTCCCTGTCTGTAAAATTGGGGGTGGGGAGGGCAGAGGTGTGCAATCAGGAGCCCTGTGAGCACAGAACCACCCACCTCACAGTGCCTGGCACAGGCTCGTGCCAAGGCATCTTTGTGCTGTTAGTCTTTGAAATGTGTTTCTTTCAGATCTCAGTTGGTGGGGGATGAGTTCTGAAAGGTCACGCTATCTTAAAATATCTGCATACCATTCTCATGTTTGTAGAAGCAGAATTTTCAGGCTCACTGGAATTCTTAGAACTTTTTTTGGTGGGCAGTCTTTCTCTAACTTTATTCTCATTGAGATGCAGGTGGTACATATATCTGATGGAATACTATTCAGCAATCGAAAAAAAAAATTAGAGTCATTCATAGAAACATGGATGGCGCTAGAAGGGATTATGCTCAGCGAAATAAGCCAGAAGGCAAAAGAAAAATATGGATGGTCTTACCACCGGATATAAGGGAACAAAATAAGCGGCCAAGGAAAATAATAATAATAATAAAACAAAAACAAAACACAACAAAAACAAAAACAAAAAGGATAAAGTGGACACATTTCATGGGGAGAGGAGAGGGAATGGGTTGAGGGTGGAAAGAGCACAAGGGACTGAGGTGATAGTGCACTGGTGAAATGGTGGTGGGAAATCCATGGGGAGCACAAATGACATTAAAAAAAAAAAAGGCAGGTTCGGATTACGTATGTCTAGGGTGAAACCTGAAATTCCATATTTGCGACAGAGAGGGTACTGTAGCTGGCCCACAGACTACAGTTTGAGACCAAGCCTTCATTTTTCAACTGGGCGCAAAACACCGAAGCTGAGTTGCCTGAGACTACATGGTTAATAAAAGAAGACTCATACCCAGAACCCTTAGGTGTTCTGACTCCAAGTGTGTGGTTCCACTGACACCTGAACACTAACAATGTCAAGATTCTGACAAGGAATTCTCCAAGGGTTCAAGGAGGACAGACATTTCTATTGATTTTCCATAGAAAGGGGACCCAGTGAAAAGTTAGAGACTCCAGGGAAAACTAAATGTGTTCTTCTGCAAAATAGAATCCTGCTGTGTACATGCATGGCAGACACATCAGGCATTTTTCATATTTGCACACAAGCTCGCAGCCATCGCATGTCATCAATAGATCGATCCAATTATCGGAAACTTTATCTCTGGTACCTCCTGAATGTGTGAACTTTGTTCATCAACTGTACATTTTATTAATTTATGAATACAGATCAAGTGTTCTGAATGAACATTTAGTATTCAATCAAGATGTGCTCTAAAGTGTGAAATACATGCAGAATTTCAAAAAGTACAAAAAAGGGCTGTAAATTAATAATTTTATGTTGATTAAGTGCTGAAATGATCATATTTGCATGAATTGGGTTAAATAAATGTACTCTTCAATTAATTTTGCATGATCTTTTCCCCTTTTTAAATGCCTATAAAAATAAGATAGCATAGGTGACTTAAATTATAATTCTATTAAATATTGGCTTAGATATATAGGAATAGATGGACAAATAGCTAATTGATGTAAAAATCAAGCCTATGTATTTATAATCTATACATAATACATTATTAGGGATGTGTAATCAACATACATATACTTTATTTCAGAATTCTCTCATGCATACCTATCGTCTCAATTGATTATATATGCACCCATGTATGGTATATATTTTAACATGCTTCTTCAAACATTTAGCATGGCTAAATTTTCCCCTCATATTCTCACATTAAAAAGGCCTTCCACTTTGGAGAATTGCCTTTTTAGCTCTTTTGCCCATTTTTGGACTGGGTTGTTCTCTTTGTTTCTGTTTAGTCTGGTTAGTTCTTTGTGGATCTGTGTGATAAGTCCCTTGTCAGTAATGTTGTGTGCAAAGATTTTCTCCCAGTTGGTGGGTTGTCGCTTTGTTTTGGCTACTGTGTCCTTTGCTGAACAGAAGCTTTTAAGTTTGATGTAGTCCCAGTTGTTTATCTTTTCCTTCACTATCTGTGCTTTAGGTGTTGTTTCTCTAAAGATGTTATTGATGTGTATGTCATGTAGGGTTTTGCCTACTTTTTCTTCTAGATACTTTATGGTTTCAGGTCTTATGTCTAAGTCCTTAATCCATTTTGAGTTGATTTTTGTG
>JAGFMF010011775.1:274562-288425 GCA_019455555.1 Galemys pyrenaicus | reverse complement strand
GGTGCACTGGTGAGATGGTGATGGGGAATACATGGGGATTACAATTAATGGCAAGTATATGTAAATTTTAAAATATTTTAATAAAAAAAAATAAAATGGCCTTCCAGTGACTTGAAACAATGACTGCTCACCCCAACATGCTTGCCTTTGAAAGTCAACTTCTTGAATTATTAGCTTGCAGCTCCCCAAGGCAAACATGCATGCTGCCCTCACTGATGTGCATTTAGGGCCCAGATATTCCCTTCCCCTTCAGAGAGCAAATGGTCTGAAGTCTAGCCAAGGCTCGGAAGAGCTTTCTGAGAAGAGCCGAGCTATAGTTTTGGTTCTTAATAAGCATTAAGAATTTCTAATAAGCATGCAAAAAGCAAGAGGATTATAAAACAGCTAGTGTGATAATTTAGGTGAAAACGATTTTTCTATCTAGAAAAGCATCATGTTCCTTGGGGAATAAAAACTGAAACTGTCTTCAAGGACTTCAACTGTCTCCTACCACTAAACATGCAAGGAAACATCTTTGGGCAGATTATTTAACCTCTCACTCTCTAGACTCCTCCTAGAAAAAGGGAACTGTGGAAGTACATACCTTACAGGGACACAGGATGAGGGCTAAATAGAATGATGTTTATAGAGATCACAGCATATTACCTAGCACAGATCGACCAGTCAGCCCACTCCCACTTCTGAAGTCTCTGCTAAGGCTCGTGGTGAGTCAGGGCTCTCTTCTGAGGTCGTGGAGAGCTAGACATGCTTGTCCCCCACTACAAATGGATAGGCCTCTGCCGTTATGATATCAGCAAATTACAGTAATTTGGGGTCTGTCACTTCTAGGACAGAGCACTTGCTTGTGTGTGGAATCTGGAATGTTCTTTCTTTGCCATGTAGAACACATATGTGTCATGTTAAGGTAGCTTTGGTCATAGCATCAGGGGCAGGATTGCATGGGTAGAATGCACCTCTATCCAATAATGGTTGTACAGCATGAACAACAAAGAAGCTTTTATTGTTTAAGTCACTGATATCTGGAAGGTTGTTTATGACTGCGGCATAACTGAACTCGAACTGATTCACACATAATTGCCTAAGGCAACATTTCAGCTGAACTAGGTTGTTTGATTTGTACTTGTATTTACAGGACTTTCCCATGGCTCCTGAAGTATAGACAAAATAGCTTGGTCATTCCTTCCAAAGTAGTTGAAGGGTGTCTCATCTCATCCAAGTTCACCAGTAACTTTCCCCTTCTTGAACCAAGTTTCTACCAAGGCTTTATTTTAAGGGAGTGGAATATATAAGCCTAGTTGTATTTTCTAAGACAACTTGTACTTCTAACCCGTTTTTATGACCAAGATACTTTTTAATGCTGCACCAGGCTATTAAAAAGAATGGAAACTATGGATCATAAAAATTTCAACAATGAAACCCTCATCCTATGTAAGTTGTGAAATAAAATCAATATATGTTAACCTACTCTTTAAGAACAAAGGATGATAAAGGGAAATTTCAATATGCTTTTTGTTAATACGTACTCCAAGTTCACAAATACACTATTGCTTATGGCTAGAAGGCACCCTAAAGGTCATTTCATTCAACATCCTCAAATTGTCAGTATCAAATTTATACTATTTTATGTCCAAATATTTAGTGTTTCCAATAATATATTTTCAAAGGAGGGTTAATGATTTTACAGTTTTCTAGATATGGAAAAAACATATTGACACAGGAGCAGACTTTCTTAATAAGCATGCTAAGAAGCAAGAAGATTCCAGAACAGCTTGTGTAATATTGTAGATGAAGGCAATTTTTCTATCTAGAGAAACATCAAGTTCCTTGAGGAGAAAAAAAGTGAAAGTGGAAAGTGTTTTCAATGATTCAAGGGCTTTTCCAAATGCCATTGTTCTAACTTTTCCTTCTGTCCATATTTAATTTCCTTATCTACTTTCCCAGCAACTTCAATGATTGCCCACTTGACCCCTATCTCAAGGGAAAGAACAAGGGTCAACATTTACTCAGAAACTCTGCTTTTAAAACCTTTTCACTTGACCCCATGAGGGACAGCACCAGGTACTCAGCTTGAGGTCTCAGGAGACGCTTGGACTAGGCCCTGTCTATGCTGACCAAGCTACCATTGGGTCAGTGGTCAGAGCCAGCAGCTGGGAAGCCTGACAGGATGGGGATAGCTCCAGGCCAGTGCGGCTGGAGGAAGTGTGACTGCAGGTCCAAGCAGCACTGCCTGGTGCCTGAGGTCCCAGCACCAACCTTTCTCAGGTTAAATCATGTGTTTTCTGAATAGGTGGCTCTGCACAGTGACCTAACCTCTTCAAATGTCAGTTTCTCACTTTTAAAACAAGGATGGTAATAAGGGTGTCTATGTAGGAGGGTTTTCACATAAATTCAGTGTGCCAATACTTGAAAGGCACATAAAACAATGCCTGAAGTGTAGTAGGTGCTACCTGCTATGTATTTCTTAAAAAGAAAATAAGGGTGCTGCCAAAGTAATATGATATTTACACAGGGTGTTCATTAATCAGAAATCTGAAATATACTCCCCTCTTCACCATTCCGTTAAAGAACCACCTATGCCCAGTGAATTGTTGCCAGTGCTGGCACCTGATAAATACAAATGGCCTTATCTGAATAAGATCAAGACTCCTGATTACCCCTCTACAGGGAAAAGCACATGAAGTCATTTTATTTGCTGTCTTATAGGATAATTTAAGAACATGCATGCTGACTTTAAATTGAAACAGTAACTCCTCCCTAGCCTTGGTTTCTAGGACACTGAACTGGGGGAGCACAGGAAAGGAACTTTTGCCCCCTAACCCAAACCTTATAAATTGTTGCAGTGAAAACATTCTGACCAGTGGGTGGCGATCATGTGTCATGATGCAAAAGCAACAAAGCAAAGGCCTTTTAGACACTGGGCAAAACTGAAAAACTAGGAGTGGGGAGTGGATAAGGTTGAACAAAGTAGTGAGGAAGATGGACACAGCATTTCCTTGCAGATTTCCATTAAATAATGAAATTTCAAGGATGTAAAACATTTCAACCCTTTCCATGCCTTTACCTGCTTAGTCCCTCTTGCAGACTTACAGGTATATGCAGAAATAACAGCATGAAAGACGAGACCATGGAGACCAGTTAGTCATGAGAGACCACGCGCAGCATTTAAAGAGTCAGGCTATGACAAAAAGAAAGCAATAATGTGAGAATTCTACTGCCTCCATTCTTGGCTTACTTGACCCACACTTGCTGGATTCCGAGTGCCCCAGCATGAGTGAGGGTATAGCATGTGCCTATGCGAGTGATCTCTGAAGTTAGTCCTGAGCTGTCCCACTAAGCAGATCTTTAACATAGAGTCTGATTTTTTATCCATAAGCCTTAGTTCCTTCATCTTTAAAGTAGGTGTGAGTATCATTACAACAATCTCTTATGGCATTTTAGACACTGTGTAAGATAACACCAATAAAACATTAGAACAGTGCCCTAATGCAGACACATTATTGCTACCTTCATCATCCCACTGGAAACTGGAATCTGCTGTCACTCAATTTGCAAGATTGGACTGTGGTCACCTGTCTCTCATCGATATTCTTGGCTGTCCATTTTGGTCAGGGTTCCTGTTTTGCTAAGCCCTACCCATCCCTTCTATAATGTGACAGTGATACCTCACCTAACTGAGTAAATTGGGGAGACTTAAAGAGGTGATAAGCAGATCATGCTCTGGTAGCCTGTAGTTTCAAACAAGGGAATGTGGTTTCTAGTCCAGCCTATCAACATTCATGTGAGGATCTCCTTCAAGAGTTTTGGTTTCAGTAAGTGACAAAAGGAGGAAGGAAGCTACATGAAGTCTGAGTCATTCCAATATTTAGAGGTTGGAAAGAAAGAGGAACCAGCAGAGGGGGGCTGGTCAGGTAGGAAAGAGAAGAACAGAACCAAGACAGATTGCTGTCTGCCTTTTCTTCTGCCTTCAAACATCTTTCTCCATGCTGTATTATTTCAACATTTTCCTAATATATTTGTTATATTTTTCTTGACTATAATAAATCATAGCACTAAAAATATTATAGGATGTGCATTTTATCAATAAAGCTAAATATTCAGTCAGTTCTTTGGATTATTAATCTTAGTTTGTCAAGGTTATAAAACAATAATACTTCCAAAATTGATAGTCCTTTGTATGATTTGCTATCATTTATTAAGTATCAGCTTTGTTTCAAACATTAATATGTCAGTACCTTTACATATTTGCTATAATTTCCTTATACTACTGAATTTGGAGGCATCTTATTTTACAGATGTGGAAACTGAGGCTTAAAGGGATGGGGTAACTTGTCCATATACTCAGTGGCCATAGACATGTGAAAGGTAAAGTTTATCTCCCTTCTAAGCCTATGTTGTTCAGCATTTCCCTGCATGGCCTCCCTACAACCTGATGAAGATTACTGAGGGAGAGAGTTGCCTTCTGTTGAACTAAGATTTGGTAGCGAGGGGACTAAAGATCAATAGACATGTAATGAATGAGAGCAAAGACAGGGATAACAAAGATGAACGGCTGCCAGGGACGTGAACTCAGCTACCGTCTGAAGGTGTTAGCAAACCTAAAGGACAAACTGGGCCGAAAGGGGAGTGTTGCCAGTAGAAGCTCAGAAAATAAGATGCCCCATGGAGGCAACCTTGGCAGTGCCTAGCCTGGAGGCAGGAGAAGCTACAGAGGCAACGAACTCCAGCATTCGGGTGGCAGGGCTGGAGCGGTTGGCATAGAGTGGTAGGCTCCTCAGCCCGATGCAGTCAGTGTTTGTGTAGCCAGCCCTGCAAACTCACAGTCTCTTCCACTTATCACCTGGCTTTCCACAAAGACTGGAGCAGAAGCAGAAAATGTGCTGACCATGTGGACGCTGAGTACCCAGCCTCTTGGACAGCAATTCTTCTTTGTAAATTAACAGATTGACTTCATACAGGGAGAGAATTTGCTGATCATTTGGGCTTTGTATATCTCAGCGTCTGTTACAGTCATTCCTCTTTTTAAATTAATAGATTGGCTTCGTGTAGGAAGGGAAAATGCTGATCACATGAACTTTGGGTGTTATGGTCTTGGTCACACTCATTTCTCTTCACAAATTAGTAAACTGATATTCAGTCTTATAATCCTTTTGTAAGTGGCAGCCCTGAGACGTGGTTGGGTCTCTGGGTCAGCACATCAGGAGAGCTCTCGTTAGAAGGACTCCTAGCCCAGCTGGCTGACAAAATTGTCCCTGGTTGCTCAGACTTTTCTTTTATTTAGCACTAAAAGTCTCAAGCGTGATAACCCTGCCTATCTCAGGAAAACCAGGATGGCTTGTTTAGGACTTTTGCATCGTGATAAGTCCTTGGTTACCTTGTAGTCTAGACACTTGTTGAGGAAAACCCAACCTGATCATGTAGCCAAGATAAAGCCAAAGTGTTTCAGGAATTATTTGCATGTGCCAAGGTCAAGTTTCTCTGTCTAACGACTTCTCCATATTATACCACAATATAATACACAAGTATTTCATTTTACACCTCTTAAGATGCTTAACAGAAGGCAAGCTTTACACTAACACACAGGAGTTAAGATGATTGTCTTATACCTGGACCACATCCAAGCTGAAGTTCTTCTTGGCTGAAGACAGTCTGAATTCTTATTTTTAGATTCCAAAGCCACCTGCCAGTTGCTACAGGGAGATGTGCATGGCCTGGCAGTTTTGCTAGTGGGAGTTTCCCCGGTTATATGTGCCATGGTATGCTTCCCTCTTACCCCCATATGGAGCAGGAAGAGAGTGCAACAACAGCAACATATCCGAAGAGTGAGCACCCCAGTCAGTCTTAACTCTCCATTTCGTCTAATGAACAGCAATTCCATGGAAGCTCACTTCTCCTTGCTCTAACGTTCAGCCTTGCTGGCCATATTCCCTTCTCCAGGCTTCATTCACCTCCGTAATACTTCTCTTTCCTAATTGTCCTTCTACCTTCAAGCTGCTTCTATACCCATCTTCTAAATGTTGGGGTTCCTCTGGGCTAACTTCAGGGAATAGCCTGAGTCACATGTGAGCAGGAGCTATGGTAATGTGACTGTTCTGAAACAGAAATGTTCTGGGACATATTGGATTTCTAAAACTTAGTATAGGAAAAGTAAAACCAAATATCTTATTATTTTTATAATGACTAAAGGATGTTATGATAATTATAAGACATCAGCTTAGGGATGATAATATTTTAAAAAATTTTGTTTCTTCTTGCCTTTTGAGTACAGAATATGTAAATTTACATATGCGGGTCTCATTATATTTCATTTATTTATTTTTCTTACAGTGCTTGCTTTCTTTTCTAGGCGTAGTCCCCATAGAATTTCCATCACCAATTCACCCAGGCACCATAACCATAGTTCCTTGTGCTCTTCCTATCCCTGCCTTGATCCCAATCCCTCCCTCTTCCCTGCAGAATATCTCTGATTTGTAGTTGGCTGTTCATTTTTGTTTTGTTGTTGTTGTTGATGATGTAATTATTATTTTTTCCTTATATATTCCTCCTATAAGTGAGACCATTGGGTATTTTTCTTTTTCCTTCTGACTTATTTCACTGAGCATAATCCCTTCAAGTTCCATCCATGTTTCTGCAAATGACTGTAATTTATCTTTTTGATTGCTGAATAATATTCCACTATATATCTATAGCACATTTTCCTGATCCAGTTGGCTATTTTTGAGCATTTGGTAGATATTACCCAAAAACAAAGAGAAACTCCAATGATTGGGGGGAAAATGCACTCTATACAACTGAGAAGGGACTAATCACAAAGATCTACAAAGAACTCACATAACTCAAGAAAAGCGAAGTAAACAATCCAGTCAAAAAATGGGCAGAAGAACTTAAAAGCCACTTCCCCAAAGAGGAAATGCAAATGGCTAACAGGCATATGAAAAAAATTTTTCAACATCCCTCATAGTCAGGTAAATGCGAATTAAAACCACAGGACCACCTTACACCAGTAGGAATGGCATATATTAAAACAACAACAACAACAAAAGCTAGCAGCTACAAATGTTGGTGAGGATGTGATGAAAAAGGAACCTTCCTACACTGCTGGTGGGAATGTAAACTGGTCCAACCTCTATGGAAAGTTATACGGCGGTTCCTCAGTCTACTAAAAATGTAGCTACCATATGACTCAGCAATCCCACTCCTAGAATTTACCCAAAGGACACAAAAACATTAATTCAAAGAAATCCATGCACCCTATGTTTAGCACAGCACTATTTATAATAGGTAAGACTTAGAATCCTGTAATATTTCTATTGAACATTGCTGCCCTACAGTCTCCTCTTGCATGTCCTCAATAATACTTAGACAGGGCCTCTCTGGTGGCGCAGTGGGTTGAGCAGCACACTATATAGCAAACCACAACAACTACAGCGCGAGTTCGATCCCTGCCTCCGGCCAGGGAGGGGACCCACATGGTGCAGCAGACCTCTCCTGCCTTGCCTGCTACTCTTCTCAGCAGTATGTTTCAGTCAATCTGCCTATTCTGTTCCCCACTCTATCTCTGGTGAATCCCCTCACCCCCACACCTCTGGCCTGTACCCCAGTTCTTATATGCATAAATAAATCTTAAAAAAAACACTTAGACAACTTTACAGTGATTTCCAGATATGAATGTGAGACCTGTGCCTCTAGCTTTATTGGGATAGGACTTTTATTACTATCTCCACATGGACATCTCACAAATTTCTCCCACTCAGTCTGTTCGAATCTTGTTTCTGTCCCTTCACTTTGCCTCTTCCAAATCTATCTAACTGTCCCCAAGGCTCTCCCTTAGAAAAACAGATTTGGGGTCATGGATTCCTCCAGGAGCTGGAGGAAGCAAGGAATATACTCTGCTTTTGAGCTGCCAGAAGAAATCAGCCTGTTGACACAATAACTTTTTACCTTGTAAGACTCATCTTGGACTTCTGCCTACAAAATTCTAAGGGGATAAATTTGTGATGCTTTAAGCCACCATGTTTGTGGGAATTTTTACAGTGGTGATTGGAAATTGATAGAGATAAATGTTATCATCCTTGTGCTGTGGCCCACAAATAACTGGTCAAGTCCACCTCCAATTACGTTCTAAGTCAATGCACTTCTTCCACTGCCCTCACTATAACCTAAGGCTGGGATGACTAAGTAATAATCAAATCCCTCCTTCCTTGGGATAGATTAAAAATGGATACAAATTCTTTGTCAGTCTTTCCACTAAGGAGAGGTGGTGTTTGCTTCTCTTTTCCTTGAATTTGACATACTTCTGGGCTTTTTCAAAAAACAACACAATGGGAGAGATGCTGTGTGACTTCCAGGGTTAGACCTGGAGAAATGTGTAGCTCTGTCTTTTGGCTCATTCCCTTTGAAAGTCAACCACCATGTAAGAACTCTGATAAGCTCTGAGGAAGCTCAAGAAAACAGGCCACAGAGAAGCGCTGTGGTACCAGATACATCAATGGAGTTCTGGGATTGACTAGCCAAGTCAGCGACTGAAAACAGCCAAGTGAGAGGCCCAGCTGATATCCAGTCAGAGTCTGTCTTCACCTGGAGGAACATGACCAAATGGCATGGCCACTATTTTAAGTCTCTGGGTTCAAGGTAGTTTGTTGCACAACAATAGAGAACTGAGGCATCATTGTCACTCATGGGCTACTCTAAGGCACCTGCAACCCAGCAGTCAGTAGGGTCATTTCACAGCCATGCTGAGGACACCCTTGCCTCCAGTTGCATGGAAACTGAAATTCCATCCCCTCCCACTCTTCCCACTGATCCCTAGCATCCAGCTGTCGGACATCACAGGCGTCAGTGGATATTTATTGTCTAATGACTTTTCAATTAGAAATGCACTTATTAATCCAATACCTCTTTATGGAGCACTGTCTGCGTGCCAGGTACTGAGCTATGTGTTAAGGGCACAATGGAGAACTGACTGGCATGGGAGATGCACATGGAACAAGAAAAGAAACAATGTTTTCAAAAATTACAAATAGTGACCAATTCTATAAATGGAAAGCACAGATAGACACAAGGCATTGTGGCAGAAAATTAACAGGGTGCACCCAATTCAAGTAAGGTCATAGGAGTGGCCTCAGAGAAGTGATATTTAATCAGATATGAAAAGGGAAAGACCTTGATATTATTCCTAGTCCAAATTCTACCTTTTTAGATTCAAAGCTCAGAGCCAACGTGCCAGAGAGGCCATCCATCTCTTCTAGTCCTACAAACTCAGCCATCTAGACACTGTTCATTTTGCTCACAAACCTCCTCCTTCATTTTTCTCTGTTCTGCCCACTTCTCCCCTGAGCTGACACATTATTTCAGCTTCCAGTCTCCAGTCCTAGTCCCCACAACCTCACCAAAAGGCTCCTCTAGCAGATAATCACCTCTTGGCGATTGGTTGACACCTCAGTGCCAACATCAGCATGCACATTAATATAAACACTGGCAAAACCAAAGTTCTAGTTACCATTCAATTCTCTTGGGCAGAAATTACTCACAAATGCTATATTTAGAGGTGGGGGTGGAGTGTCTTTGTTTTTGCTCTATTCCTTTTCTATATTTGCAAACACTATATATACAAGTTTTAACTGAATTCATGACAAGGCTGAATTCAAGACCTCTGGTTTCATTTAGCTGGGGTAGAAAAAACATATGCTCCTCAGCATTGAATTAATTTGGTGTCAACTTTGCAGTGGGCAGGTGCCCTTGAACCCCTGATGCTGGCTGCCTGGTACATGGGAGAATATCTCTCTCTCAACCAATGATGATGTGTAAGAGGAATTTTCATCTAGGAAAAGCATTTCTCACTCATTGTCTGTGTGTGCTCCTGCTAGTTACTCATTGCATGGTTTTCCCACGTTGGCACAGGGAGAAGATCACAGGGAAACCATTTTGAAAAGAGGATTTGTATGTGCCACTATGGGACTTCACACACTATGGTTAAGGACACAGAAAGTCCATCCACCCAAACATGACTCTTTGCTACCCTGGTGCAGCATCTCAAATGTCTATTTGAATCACTTCTTGGATGGGTTGAAGGATTAAAGTACTCCAGTCCATGGGAAGGTAGCTGAGAAATTCTGGGGCCACAGAGAAGTGTTGGAGCCCCCTGCAGCTATAGCAGACATCCAGTTTCCCTGCTGGGTCACAGCCTCATTGACACAGCTGCAGCCCTGCCACAGTTCTTTGTTCTAAACACAAGGCAATAGACATCCCCTGAACAACTCAATCCATGGGAAGTAGGGCGCCTGAGGGTGGAGGCTCCAGCTGCTACATTTTGCAGGTGGATGATTCTGGGAAGTAGTCCAGGGAGTTCTCAGAGGTCCTGGTAGAACTGTAGAAATGAACCCTGCTGCTTACTGGAGCAGCCTCAATAGTCACCTTTGATTGGCTTTCCTCCTGTCCTGCCCCACTCTGCTTTCACCCTCCTCCCCAGTAAAGATCTTGCCCTTGAGCCCTGGTTTTAGGTGTTGCTGCTGTCCAAGGACCCACAGAAAGGCAGATGTGACCCCAGTACTTCTACGTTTGAATTCACATAAATTAGCACATGGTAAAAGGGACTATCAGGTGGGGCTAGTTGAGTGGTGAGCAAAACAAAGCATGAAAATATCCTTGCAAATCCTTGCTGCAGACCTATAAGCATCTCTGAGGTCAGTGTGTGATTCTTTTTCTCTGACTTGACATTTGCTTTTAAGACTATGCTGATGCTGACTCCAAAAGCTTTCTTTTGTAATGTACTACCTAAGTTGCTTTTTGTTATTGTTGTTGTTCTTTCTTGTGTGTCCAATTCCATTTCTGCAGGAAACACTTACACAAAAAGAACATTGTTATCGTGGACACATCATTATTGTCTTCATGTCTTATTGTCTCCCCTAGTCAGGGGAGCTTAGGAGAGGAGACTGTGCTATTGGTGGTCAGAAACCCCCACCTATGGTGTTTTTCAGCTCCATGGAGGGAATTCTGACAAGAGCATTTGTCAGAACAAATGACACCCTTGTAATTTGTAAGGTCACAAGGACACGTTCATTGGGAAATAGAAATGAATTATGTGACATCCACACATTGAAACACAAAAATAGCAGACCATCAGGGAAGGACAAATATGTTTCTAGAAGAATTTGGCCAGTGGCACAAATGAAATCCCCACTCAAATCACCCAGGCATCTTTATTTGATGACTGAAGTGAAGCCTAAGTCTTCTATAATAAATGATAAAAATAAAAAAAAAAAATCTTAGGAAACCTCTAAAAAGGGGGAAGAACTATATTCACACCCAAATCTGACCTAGCAGTTAAATGACAAAGTGCAACAAACAAATTTGTATTCAGTGCTAAAAGATATCATTTAATTGTTGGTATTTTTAAGAAAATATGATTTCATGGAGATAAATATCTTAACTTTAGAAAAAATCATAGTGACTGAGATATTTTTTAAAAGTTATTTGTTCAACCCACCCCCACTACCATATTTTAATGTCTCTAAAATTCAATAATGCATGTTATGATTGATGTTAAGGAAGCACTGTGTCAATATTGCTTTTTCTTAATGCTCTCTAAAATATAGATAATCTCAATTCACACTTAGGTCTCAACCTCTGCCCTGTCCCACTTCTGGAATGGAAGGTGCTTTATCTTCAAGGGTTAAAGTTAACAGTGCCAGGTCTCAAGAGACTTTAAGATGGCACAGGCACAAATGAATGCTCTAGAAGGGAGGCTAGCACCAGGTTCTAAAGGACTTCACATGTCAGAGTAAGGATCTAGGGTTATAGTGGCTAAGGGGCAAGTATATTCATTCTGCTTTTTTTTTTCTTATTGAAATTATCCTTTTATTCATCTTTAAAAATATGTCCCCCCACCACCACCATCTTTTGTGTTTCCTTGTCCCTTTCTCTGCCCCCTTCCTCTTAACCTCAGAGCCCTTTGGACATTTGTTGATACCTAGTAGGTTTTGAAAGTGTTAGTATATTTATTCTGACACCAAAGAATGGCAATAACAAATATTTGCTCCAATTCAATAAAAATCTCAATGGCATTATTCAAAGAAATAGAGAAAATAGAGGTCTCTCTGGTGGCCTAGGGGCTATGTCTTAGCACTATTATGCTATCACCACTGCAATCTGAATTCAATCTCCAGCCAGAGAGCTGACCCACATATGGCAAAGCAGACCTCTCTTGTCTTGCTCGCTATTCCCAAGAGCAGTGTATTTCAGTAGATCACCTGTTCTACTCCCCATTCTGTTTCTGGTGAAACGTCTCACCTCCCCCACACACAACTCTGGCCTACACCCTAGTTCTTATATGCATAAATACATATATATTTTTAAAAAGAAATAGAACAAATATTGATGAAATTTATATGGAACCAGAAAAAAACTTCTTATATCCAAAGCTTTCCTAACTAAAAAGAAGAATGGAGGGATCACATTCCCAGATTTCAAACTAAACTACAAAGCCATAATAATTAAAAGTGTGGTATTAGAACAAAAACAGACTCACAGACCAATGGAATTGAATTGAAAACCAAGAAATAAAGGCACATATATGTGGGCAACTAATTTTTGACAAAGAAGCAAAAAATATGTAATGAACAAGGATAGTCTGTTCAATAAATGGTGCTGGGAAAACTGGACCACCACATGCAAAAGAATGAAACTAGACTACTACCTCACACCATACACAAAAACCAGCTCAAAATGAATAAAAGATATGAACATAAGTCTTGAAACCATAAAATACGTAGAAGAAAATATTGGTAAAACACTTCATGACATACATCTCAGAAACATCTTTAAAGACTCATTCCCTGAAGCAAAGAAAGTTAAGGAAAAGATAAATAGCTGGGATTACATCAAACTAAAAGGCTTCTGTACAGCAAAAGAGGCAATAACCAAAAACATAGAGACATCCTATTGATGGGGAGAAAATTTTTGCACTCCATACAACTGATCTTTGATTTCAAAGATATATAAAGAGCTCACATGACTCAACAAAAACAAAGCAAACAATCCAGTCAAAAAATGGGCAGAAGAGTTAAAAAAACACTTTGCCAAAGAGAAAAAGCAAATGACAAACAGGTATGTTAAAAAACATTCACTATCACTTATAATCAGGGAAATGCAAATCAAAACCACAATAAGATAACACCTCATACCAGTGAGAAAGTCACATATTAAAAATACTGGCAACAACAAGTCCTGGAAGGATGTAGAGAAAAAGGAACTCTTATACACTACTGGTGGGAATGCAAACTGGTCCAACCACTAATGTAAACCTATGTGGGGGTTCCTCAAATTACTAAAAACGGAGCTACCAGATGACCCAGCAATTCCACTCCCAGGAATCTACCCAAAGGACACAAAAACGTTAACTCAAAAGGAAACCTGCATTCCTATGTTTATTTCAGCATTACTTACAATAGGTAAGATATGGAAACAATCCAAATGCCCACAAACAGATTACTGGATCAAGAAGATGTGGTTTATATACACAATGAAATACTATTCAGCAATTAAAAAAGATAAACTCATGCCATTTGCTGTAACATGGATGGAATTATGCTCAGTGAAATAAATCATATAGAAAGAGAAAAATACCTAATGGTATCACTTATAGGAGGAATATAGGGGAACCAAATAAGGGATCAGGAAGAGAAAGACAGAGAGAGACAGAGGCAGAGATACAGAGAGAAAGACAGAGACAGAGACAGAGATACAGAGAGAAAGGCAGAGAGAGAGACTGAGAGAGAGAAGAGAGACAGAGAGAAGAGAGAGACAGAGAAAGAGAGAGAGAGAGAGAGAGAGAGAGAGAGAGAGAGAGAGAGAGAGAGAGAGAGAAAA
>JAGFMF010011775.1:241861-270834 GCA_019455555.1 Galemys pyrenaicus | reverse complement strand
TCTGCCTGTTCTGCTCCCCACTCTCTGTGGTGAATCTTCTCACCCCCCCGCACCTCTGGCCTGTACCCCAGTGCTTGTATGCATAAATAAATAAATCTTTAAGAAAAAAATTATAAGACTGATCAATTCCAGAGCTGGGGTTTAAGCCCAAGAAAATTGTTTCTTCCACTTAATCTATTCGATATCTGACTTTATAATCTTCCCTACTTGATCTTATGTGGAGAGAAAAACCAAGATATCATTGGACTTTGGATCAATTTAGCAACCTATTTACTTTCCCAAATACTATTTTATAAAATGTCTGTTGTATTAATCATTGCTGATGGCCTTTTACATTGTTCTTATTTAAAGTTTTATTTCTGAAAGTTCCATTTTTGCTTTTCTAAATGCCCTTAAATGTTTTATAGGTCTTCATAACATATTTTCTATAAGAAATATGGATTGTGGTTTTTTGCCATGTATGGCAGAATTCAGGGAGAGATGAAAATATATGAACTTGAATTGTTAATCTCATATCTTATTTCTATAGGATGCAGAGCTTTTTCTTGCCCAAGAAATGTTGACAGTTTGGATTTATAACAATGCATTCAGGAACCTTAAGGTTTTATAACAGAAAATAATGTATCATTAGGCACTCTGAAAGGATAATGAGGCATTTACTACTTCTTGCTCATTTTGGTAAAGGTTTCTAGAAATAAACATTAACTTGTATGGACTTGACATATGGATCATTCATGAAGTAAGCAGAGAATGCACAATATAGTTAGCTGCTTGAATTATTTCCCCATAAATTATTCATGTTTCTAATTTATCTAACCATTTTCCTTCTCTTACAATATCTGAATTATTCTCATTCTACATGACAGGAGTACATTAGCATCAATGAGGACAAAGTTAACAAAAAAGTTGGTCAAAGAAGTCATAGTCAAAATTAATCAAAGAAAGAAAGAAGTCTAGAAAAGTCAGCTGTGTCTCTCAGGGACAAATGACCCCAGTTTTGGTCCTAGTTTCCCTTAGGAACTTGAATGTTTCGTTTCCAGAGAACCCAGAAGTAATATGATAGGTACTGCAAGTTCTACATAGAGCTATATTCAGTGTTCGGTACAACTAGGCTCATATCTGGTCATCAAGTTCAGTTGGAGATTTCCTGAGAGATACTACTCTAAAGGTAATTCTAGCATGTTTGCAGAAGTATGAAGTTTCTTAATGATTTCTAGGTTATAGTCGCCCATACCCTATAATTGAAAATCATGCAATTTGTAAAACTTGTTAGTATTCATGTTTATGTAGCATTATTTTCACCATGATTAATTACAAATGTGAAAAAAAAAAAAAACCCAAGAAATCCATAGCAACTACTTCACCTATTGGCATATACCATTAATTTAGCTAAAAACATACATTATCAAATAATAAATAAAAATAAATTAAAAACATACATTATTAAATAAGTAAATTGTGTGGCTAATTCTAATCTGGTGCTCATTCCCATAAACATATTACAATCCACTTACACCACAGAAAGACAGATGTAAAAGATACCCTATTATTAAATAAAACAATAAAAAAAACCCTAGAAATCAAAATGTAGGATTAAGGCAACCAGACTGGGTAGATGGAGGTAGAAGGGAGGCAAAGAGGGCAGAGGGACCAACGGACTATAGTGGAGATTATGGGTGCTTTGGTGGCAGATGTGGTGTGGTAACAAACATCTGAAGAGGTCCAAACCTGTATCTCTGAATCATATTCAGTGTTGTAAACCAATATTACTTCAATAAAAAATAATTAATAAATAAATGTGGAGGATAAATAGTTTGCTTTGGTGGAAGAGTCCCATGAGTAGTTGGGAAGAGTGAGGGATGAATATGACAAAGCCAAGTGGGGGTCAATGTGAATGTTGTTCAGAACACATGAGAAGCTCCGGCTAGCCTCTGAATGGTCCAGCTGTTTCCTGAGAAGACAATTGAGCAGTAATGGGGACATGGGAAGGATCACAGGGAAGGGAGGAAGTCCAACTCAAGAGAGATGCTATTCACAAGGCCCTGTCACAGGCCAGAATAAGAGTTTATGATGTCTTAATCAATTGTAGGTACAGTGACAGAGAAGCGTGTATGGGTAAAAATCTCATGGAAGAGAGAGAAAGGAAGAGGAGTATGCTGACCTCTCTAAGACAAATCTAAGGCTTGGTTTCCCAGGAAGTCAAAGAAATTTCTTCTATTGCAAGAAATTGGAATCCAGGATTAGAAGTTTATGAGAGTGTTTGTGCATACATTGATCTTGTGAGAGAAGTAAGAGGTTACTCGTGGAGATAACCTGTACCAGAAAAACATGAGGAATCAAAGGTCAGAAAAGGAGCTGTGGATTTAGAAACATTCTAAAGAGGTGATATTTAAAGTCACTAATTGGGATGAGATTGTTGAGAATGACAGATAATCAGCAGAGGAGACTCAAAACAGAAACCAAAAATCATAAGAGAGCAGGAAGAGGAGTCAGAAATAATATCTGGGGTTGCCATATATAGAAAGGAGAACAGGGATAGTACACTGTATTTGAAGGCAGACAAGGGAAATTTTCAAGGAGCATTTCAAAATCATCTAATGCTCTGGTAGGAATGTAAAATGTGAGTAAAAGCTTGGTATTTCCTCAAAAATTAAACATAGAATTACCACATGATATAGCAATTCTACTCCTAGGCATATAAAAGGATTGAAAATTAATGTTTGACCAAATTCACATAGCTGCATGTTTGTAGGGGGACTATTCACCATAGCCAAATGCTGGAAATAGCTCAAATGGCTATCAGTAAATGGATAAACAAATTGTGAATTGTCTGTACAAAGTGTCATTCAGTTATTAAAAAAATGAAATAGTGACACATCAATGTGGATGTACCTTGAAGATGTTATACTATGTGGAAGAAGCCAGAAACAAAGAAAGACCACTTAATACATGATTCCATTTACATGAAATATCCAGACTAGGTAAACCCACAGAAATGGTGCACTTTGGTTGTCAGGGATTGGCGGGAGGAAGAGAATCACTAATTAGGAGGTACAAGGTTTCTTTTTGGAGTGACAGAAATATTTGGGAACTAGATAGAGATGGTGTTGCATGACATCATGAATGTATTAAATATCTGCCATATGTTCAGTTAAAATGGTTAATTTTACATTATATTAATTTCACCTCAAGAAATAAAAACAAAAGCAAATTGCCAAATGTGCAGAGAATTCAAGTGGGCTCAGAATTAAAAAACATTTTAAGAAATTAGCTGTTCATGATTCCATGATGTTCATAAAAACTAAGCAATTTAAGCAAAATACTGAAAGGGGCCCCATTTTGAGTGTGAAGGTATGAGTTGGTGATGAAAAAGAGAAGTTGGGTAAAGACTATGATCTCTAAAAGACTCGTGAAAGAGAAGAATGATTTGATGGTGAAATAACTGAAAATCTGTTTTAACCTGGGAAGAACTGAGCATGATTGACAGCAAAGGGGGGGGGGAACTTCAGAGAGGAGGAAATGACTGAAAGTGTAAAAGAGAAGGAGAGGAGGTGATGAAAACAGAAACAGAAAAAGGAGTAGGTTCAAGGGCACTAGTGAGGGGAATGAATAAAAAAGAGAAGGAAGAATTAATTGGACTTCCTGGTTGTGGGGAGGAGAAAACTGGAAGTGGGTATAGCAGATACCCTATTTATTAGAGATAGAAGAGGAAATTGAGCAAATTCAAGTCTTTGACAGAGAAAAAAATGCAAGGCCAGCTGCAGAAAATTGAAGGCATAGGGTAGGGCATTTTATTAAAGGTACAGTGGGAAAGTCTTGGAGTGGTGTTTAAGGTGATGAGCTATAAATTAGGGCCGAATAATTACTGAGCAGCCAGAAGGGCAGGAAGCTGTAGAGAGGAAGCTGTGCCCTTCCGTGAGAGTGAATGCTCATCAGTCCAGTCCTCTTCACATCACCCATGGCCTGTCTTCCAGAAATGGTTTTGCCTATAAATGGGGCTGTATATCTAGATCTATTGATGTTTTCTTATTAATTTCAGTCCATTTTTGTAGATAATTAAGTAAAAAAAACTTAAATTTTTGTTTTTTTTTTTTTTAATTTTGAGTCTATCATCCCAGAGTTGTGAAAGTTATAAACTGAAAATCATGTCTTCGAATCTTCATTCCCATCACTGGGATGAACTCAATGAACTGCCATTGACTGCAGGCAGAAGCTATTCTTTGGGCTGACATGGATTATTTTTCAGACCTTTTGAATGCAGCTATTCAATCAATCTGAATATACTTTACTAATATTCAGTAATAATATTCAGCTCATATCCTTTATCTTGATAAAAAGGGACATGGTGTCTTATTAAAAGCCTTTTGAACAGTCTGAGTACAAAGCATGACTCCAAAATATTTTAGTTGTATGACCATGGGCAAGTCACATATCTTTCCCACATCTTAATTTATTCATCTGTAAAATGAAGATAATAGTACCTATTTCACCAAGTAAATGATTTAACATAAGAGATGTAATTTGAGTGGTGCCTGGCACAGAGTTTGAACTAACTTATTTTGGCTGTGATCAGATTATTAACTTCTGTATTCATCCCATCTATGACATTTGTTTAATCATTACACCAGTATTTATTCAGTTCTGGGAATTGTGTTAAGTACTGGATTTATAGCAATGAAGAAGCTGTTTCCAGTCTCTTCCCTAATGGAGCATATAATTTTATTTTACCCAATAAACCAACTGCAAAACTTCAGGGTGCATGTAGAATTTAAAAAGGGGGATTACTATTGGCTTTTTGCAATTCTTTTTCTTTGATTCAGTTTCTGTATTTTATTTCTTCCTTTCTTTTTTCTCCTCTTTAGAGAAAATATCTAAAGACCAAAAAAAAAAAAAAAAGGCAAAAATCACAGAAAAACAAGTCAAATAAAACTGGTGGCCATCTCTTAGGGGTTAACAAGGTCCAAGTTGAATAAAGACTTAGGATAAAAAAGCAGTCAAGTCTCAATTATCTGTGTTAACCAGGGTTTGTGAGAGTGGACAGTACAAGGTAGGTAATGTATCCTGATCAGTTGTCTTAAATTTCGCAACAGATGCTTAAAAAAAAAATTAGTGGCACACACAGACATCTGGAGTGAGAGTGATAGGCAGGTGCTGGTCTCTGGGAAAAGCTGGTTATAGTTATTCTGATGGTTCCATGAGTCTCTTGGAGACTACCATTGTTTTATAGCTAAGTAACTTCAAAGGAAAGAGTTGTAAAAAAGTTGCTGTCAACAGAAGCCCAATTTGCCTGATCTGATGAAGGGGATGGCTGACAAGGCACATGTTTTGTCAAAAGGATTTGCTGCAAAAAAACTGAAAGTTGAAGGAACCATCTGATTTCCATAAAAGCTGGGAAGCAGGAGAAACTGTGTAGACATCAGGAAAGAAAAAGTCTCTTGGATCACAGGTACAGTTTTCTCTTATTTGTGAAAGGGCAAAAGAACAGTGGGGAAGAATCTACAATCTTCCCTTCTGAATTGTCACAAGTGTAGAGGGTAATCACTGGGGTCAGTGGGGTCAGAGGCATAAGCTTAGCCCCCTTAAAAACTGCCTCTCAGGCAAAGAGGATATCTTGGGGCTCTTGCTTGGAGGGCATTCTTCAAATTTGTGAGCCACTGACTTACATATATCTGTAATTATTCTACCCCGTCAGGAAGCTCTTTCTCCATTTAAAGGCCTCCCTAACTGGGTACATTGACCAGTCTTTGGAGACTGGGAATGCCAAGAACTTTAAGATGTCATCCTTGCCAGCACTTGAAATGTCTATGAGTAGTTCCATGCATTTATCAAATTCTAAAATTATATATGAGGTATTATTTAAAATTCTCTTTAAAAAAGAATTCCTTTCTTTGCATGTTTTATAGAAAGTTTAAGTGTTAGCAAAATCTATTTTCTTAAATAATATCAAATAAACATCATATTTTGATGGCCACATACACACATTTGCTTTTTGATTGTTGCTACCTCTTGCTTTACTAAGATAGAAGCAATGCATTGAGCAAAAATAGCCCCTGCTGTGGACTCAGTAGGCTGTAGGCATGATTGTTACATGATAATGGTGATCATTATGAGGTCATTATAATTATTAATATTGTTATTATTTTTAATGAAGCACCTCTAGGGGATATGGACAAGAAGGGAAGAGATCCCTACTTCTGTTAATGGGAACCAAGAAAAGACAAAATAAACTATAGTGAGATTAGGCCCTGGCTACAAGTTGAAAGGGCTTTCTTTCAACTTGTAACTGAAGTGATAAAGTGGAAAGTGGTAATTGAAGACTAGACTCGGTTTTTCTGCACAAGAAATTGAGTTGAAGGTCAAATAGCATTAACATTGTGGCACAAGAGAATAGCCACCCTGACATCTGTCAAAGTCAAGCCCAGGTCACAGACACCAAGTCCATAGGCCTTTATCTAACATGGGGGATTAGAACAGATGGTTGGCATGAAGTGGTGAAGTGGAAAGTGGAACTGAAGACTAGACTTGGTTTTTTTGCATAAGCAATTAAGTTGTTATTTTTTTCCTCAAATGCTCAGATTTCTGCCATAAAAGTTTGGGTAGAGACCATGTAATTTGACTGACTTATGGGCTGGGTAGAGAAGGACTATATTAATGAATGTCTCCCTTTTTCATTCATTACCTATTTTCTGAGTGTTGAGATGAAAGAACTAAATGGGCACAATCTGTGGTGGGCATCAAGGACTGTGTTTTCTCTTCACTGGAAGAGAGGCTGGAGAGAACCAGCCTCTTACAGAGTTGCCTAAGATTTGTTCAAGGCCTAAAGCCTTGGCCTTACATTTGTCTACCTGCACTGTTTCTGTGAGGTTCTATTTCTAAAGTTTAGAATGCAGAGGAAAAGCTCTTATCAAGGGTCACAAGAACACAGGCCTTGCCTACTTACCTAACGTCTCCCCAGAATCACACTCAGTTTTGCATTTCATTTATCCTAATGACTTTGGATGTTTCCTCTGTCATTTCCTCTCTAGTAATAGCAGCCTCAAAGTTCACAATTACCAGTTATCTCCATGTGCCAGATAAGAGGGAAATATAAAAGAGGTTATCATACCCATAGTTACACCAGGAACTCACTAGTATTTGATTTATGGTAATAACAAAAGATAGGTGTTCAGGAGCCTAGAAAAATGTGCATTTTATCATATTATCTCATTCAATCACAGATACTAGGTGAAAATTTATCTCTGATGGTTCTTATTCCTTTTACTTGAAAAGCCTCACGCAGCGCTTGGGAAGCCTGCTGTGACCAGAACACCTGCAAGAAAACTTCAGGGTATACTGAGCTGAGACTGTTCCTCAACCCGCTGCCACCTGAGAGCCCCGGAATCTCAGTGTCCTGGCCCATGGAGGGCTAACGCCATCTGCTTTAAGGGCCGTTATGAGGGTTTAGAAGGAAACATGTGCAAAAGCACAATTTTAAATAACAATTTTTAGATACAAATGTCAGTCATTTTCCCTAGACTTTTGCACTGTGAGGATGGCCTAGGAGACATTCATACTTGGAAACCTAGTACTACTTTCAGGGAGCTCTTCCTCCAGAGATTATAATCCCAAAGAAAGTTTTAAAGATGTGTTATAAGAAACCAGGGCTTGTCCACCTACCTAAGAACTCTTTATGAGTTTTTCTCAGCTCTTTGTTTTCTATCTTTTTAAGTTCTAGCTACTTTTGAATTTCCTGTAGCGTTTCATCGTCTTACAGGAGAACGGAAAGGAATTGTTCTGTTGTCAATATCGATAGTACTCAAAGAGCAGTGACTTCAGACAATCCAAAGACCTGGACCCAGTGGGAAAAAGTGGTCCAGTTCTGCTGCTTGCTGACAGATAAGGACACTGAGTAAATGACTTGACCTCTCTGAATCTGGGCCAACTCCCTGTTTGCAAAGCAGAAACCGTATACCAATGGCACAGGCTGACTGCAAGGATCAGAACAACAGATACCTATGGGAGAGCATCTAAGACAATCCCTGACAGGAAACCAGCTCGTGGTGAGGGACTCCTTCCTTCCCTTTCCACAAAGACCTGCAGCTGGGCTGGAGAAGCCTGTCACCATCAGTGGCTCTGGAGCACACTGCACCAGCTAGTTTACATGGAGTCAGGTAAGTATAAAATATACTGAATCAAAAACTTAACATGAACAGAAAATCATTAATAATTGCCACATTATTTGCTGATGTGATAACCTAGAGAAATAACATTACATTTACACACACACATATATACATATCTATACCTCTATCTCCATAGAGCCATGTGTATGTGTGTGTGTATATATATATATATTTAACCTAATGTATATATATAGGGGTGTGTGTGAATATATATGTGCATATATATATAGGGTTTGTATGTACATGCATCTGGTAATAAAGCATACCTAATATATATTAGATAATATAGCATATATAATATAATATACATTGATTATATATGATTAAATACGATGGCATAATATATATTATTAAAATATACTGCATCTCCTATTTTAAATTTTATTATAAGTTTACAATTACCTATGCAGTTCATATTTCTTTTTTTTAATATTTTCTTTTTTTTTAAACATTTTTTTATTTATGCATACAAGAGCTGGGGTACAGGCCAGAGTCACAGGAGGTGAAAGGATTCACCAAAGATAGAGTGGGCAGCAGAACAGGCAGATTGACTGAAATACACTGCTGAGGGGAGCAGCAGGTGAGGCAGGAGAGTTTTGTCTCACCATGTGGGTCCCTTCCTGGCCGGGGATTGAACACACACTGCCGTGCTGCGGATGCTTCACAATGCAATGCTCAACTCGCTGCAACACCAGGGAGGCCCATAGTTCATATTTCTATGAACTCTTAGAAAACATGAAATCTTGAGTTTCCATAAACCAAAACCAAGTCATTTTTAGCTATCTAGACCTTTTATAGGCTCAGTTATTTTTGCTCAAACATTTCAATTAAAATTAATCTTCAGAATATAGTTTTCTTAGATTTTGATCACAAAGCAATCTGTTATCTACTTAAATTAATGAATCGAAGGAGATTTTTTTATCTCTATTTGAACAGTATCCTGGAGCTAAGAACCATAAACAATAATTTAGGTGTGTGTCAAAATGCCATAGCCTCACCCCCTATTCCAGGTCCAGTTCTTGGGTCTGAACCATAATCTTCAGCAGAATATTTTACCCAGTTTGGCTAACAACTGGATGGGCGCTAATTTTTCTTAACAGTGACTGGGAAGCTTTTGCCCTCAGGATTGGTGCTGTGCACGTATTTGAAGTTATCACACTTGTTAAATCAGTGTCTATATAAGTATCTGCATCTTTGGCTTGCTGTTTCTGTAAAGGCACAGATGTGCTCTCCACCGGGATGGCTATAAAATATATTTCACGTGAGCAAGAAGAATATCACCAGCCAGTGTGGCCATCTCCAAGCCACTCCCAGACAAGCGGAGGAGGCCTCAGGCATGGTGATTGTGGTTATCATAATCTGGCTGCTCTGGCCTCAGGGATGCGTTAAACAAATGGAGTCAAGTAACCTGCATGCACTGTGACCCTTCAGGTCAGATGGAAAAATAGCCCAAACAACCAGACTCCAAATGGTTGACTCAGAGCCGATAAAAATGAGAGTTTATCTCCGTAAAAATGTGAAAAATATTCTTGTCTAAAAGTGTGTGATCAGGAAAGATGGAAAAATACATATGGGGTGATAGAAACTTAAGAATAAATGACCTACGACTGAGAACCTTCTGTTAGCACTGAGTTAGATGCTATATATATATATTTTTTTTTAATTTAATTCCCTATAAGGGGAACATATCTAAGCAAGGTGGGGGTGTTACCTCCATTTCTACAGATGATAAAACAGAAACTCACAGGAGTTAGGGTGAGGACATTCAGTGCCACATGACTGATAAGTACTAAATCTGTGCTTAGATGCCCATTTTGGATCCATCTAGGCCCCTTTAATTCATCCATAACAACTCACTCACACTTACCCCGAGTGCCTACAAGTGCTGTCCCGGAGGGCCAGGCAGTCAGCTTTGAGCCTCAGCCCCAGGGCCTGAGCAGGCCCTGAGAGTCTGTAAAGCAGTGGGGAAAACATTGCAGCCTCCTGCGCCCACTCCCAGCCCTCACTCCAGAGTTAAGACTCTTGGGAGAAGTGATAGCAACGTGGACTTCAATACACTTGATTTAAAACAAAACCATTAAAAACAAAACCAACTGTCACTCCCAAGTTGCTCCTTCCTTGAATTGCTCTTTTCCACTTTAAGTTTTTGGAACTATTTTCATTCTGATTCTTGAAACTGGATTAGAAGCCAAAATTATGTCTTTTAAATTGCATGTTTATGGTGATGATGATCAACCAAGATAAACAAGCCTTAAATTTAGCTGCTTCTGTCATAACTTCCTCCATTTTCTTTTCAGGGATTTTTAAAATGACCCAAAAAGTGGGGGGGGATTTTTTTTTTTTTTTGCATTTAATTTAAGCAACTTGATGAAGAGAACAGTTTTGCACTTACTGAAAATACCAAGCATTGACTTAGAGTTAAGAAGTGTGGATTGTTGTAACTTTTAAATATTGCTGGGTCTTTGGGGATGTGCTGAGTGGACACAGAGAGCTAAAGAATGTTCTTTTGGAAGTTTAATCCATGTTTCACTTGAAGTGAGCACCTGAGGAATGGAGATGGGGATCATTTAAGCTTACTGGTAGTCCTGAATTCTCCACAGCTTGAGGTAATAGAATTGGGTTGTGTAAGGAAGGGATGGAAGACTGGGTTGTCTCTACTGTCACCCACTGAGCATTTATTATAGGTCTGGCTTTGATAGAACAGTGACGAGGAATGACTGACATTTTCATGGTCTAACTTTGTGCTGGACACAGTACTAAATGCTTTGTATATGTTTACTCATTTAACCCTCAGTTTCTCCGTGAGGTTGAGGCTGTGCTGAGCCCATTTTACAGCTGAGGAGGCTGGAGTGAGGTGCTAAGTGAGTGCTGGGAGTTGCCTCCAGGGCAGTGTTCTTAGTCTCCCTGCGGGGAAGTCTGGTCCCTGGAGTGGGGGTTCAGAATCTAAAGAGTAGCAAGCACAAATAAATCTGACAGTTAAAGTTTAGTACTATGATGGTGGGAACCAGGCAGGGTTCTATCAGGATCAAGGAAGAGAAAACACCCAACCAGTCAGGGGGAAACTCAGTGTGGTGTCCCTGGAGAAGGGAAATCTTGCTCGGTTCCAAAGTACCAAGGGTTAGCCAGGTCATTGAAGGTATAGACGCCATGGTAGAGGGGCCGATTCCAGACAGAGAAGCAGCCAGTAAGAGCAGGGTGAGCTGCCTAGACAATCCAAGAAGCCACAAGTAGTTTGGTATGTGCAGGGTTTAAGGGGTGTGTGAAATAAGTCACTCATTCCAATTTGCTTTTATTTCCTGAGCACCAACTATATGCCAGGCATTCTGCTAGGTGCTGAGGATAGAGCAGAGGGCTTACCAGAGGGGGAGGGAAGCAGGAAGCAAGAGGGCAGTCTATAGCCCTGCCTTCGGGAAACATACACTTTTATCAGGAAACTAGACTTTACATGCATAGACAAGGATGTGACTACATCATTACAAAGGAGAAGATCAAGAGGACCAGAACAGGTGCTAGAGTGAGATTAGCAAGGACAACCTCCATTGCAGTGGATCAGGGAAGGCTCTTGGAGGAGGGGACATTTAGGCAGGTGAAGCCTCTTAAGAATGAAAGGGAATCAGACTTGAGGAAGGATTGCAGAGAACAGCCAGGTTAGGTCCTGAAAGACCTTTTCAGACCTATATAAAGACTAAGAATTATCCCAAGGGCAGGTGGGCTGATGAGGAATCGGGAGCTACCAGGACAGTCCTTGCCACATGTTGAGAGCAGAGAGACACAGCACCCCGGATGTTCCTGCAGCCTCACTTCTCCCACGTCCCTTCTTTGAAGGCACAGAGCTGCTCACACTTGCCTCCTGCTTGGTACTTAATCCTACATGGTCACTCTCCCTCCCCCACAGGAGCTGAGCTGACTCCTGTACTCCTTGCTTTCCCTATCCAGCAGTTGACCCACTTGGCTGCACACAGTAGGACTTCCAAAATACCATCTGAACAACTCGTAAGGGCTGTGCTCTCCTGAGGGAAATCCTCTTGCTAGCTGTTTTGTTTTCCTACCCTTTCTCCAGCCTATTTTCTTTCTTTTTGGATTTTTTTTATTATGGACACATCTGGGCAGCTTCACAAGGCCTATTTTCAAACCTCATAAAATTACTGAAGGCAGGAGCTGAATGCTCCATTCTGCTGGAGTCTGGCAAACTGAATGGCATAACAGCCTCCACCGTGCTTTGTAAGAAGCAAACAATTGCAGCCAAGCTCTGTCGACAATGTGTTCAGACTGTGGCAAATGAGAACCAGCCAGGGCACTGAGGGGCTTTGCCTCTAGAATGTGCTCCTGGGACCTGAGAGAGCAGCTCTGCAAGGCTGAACCCTGGGTCTCCAGCCCTAAGAAGTGCCCAAAGCCTCCTGCTCTGCTTCAAGGCTAAATACTATTGCTCTGTCACCCCCAGATCTAAGGGTGGGACACCGGTCATGATGGACATGTGTCTACCTGCACTGCTTCCGAATATACATGCAGCCCCTGTGACTCTCCCTACGACCTGCTTGTTCCTTAGAAGCACTTTGTGCTGCACATCTCAGTCATTCTGTGGATATTTGCTGAGTCATTCATATCACCAGTGAGGGAGAAGCTGTGAAAACGACCTTAGCTAAGCAAAAGAAAAGCTAGCCTATGGCTCTCACTCCGGTGTGATCCCTGGTATCCTGTTCCCTTTGGAAATATCAGATGCACACTACACATTCATTTCAGTCTGCCCTTCACTTACAGATTCACAGATATAACAGGGAATTATGGAGCTTGTCTAGTCTAGAGATTCCAACTCTGGAACCATCTGAAACTGATCAATGGCTAGCAGTTTCCAGAAGTACTATGTTGGGAGAGACACTCAAGTCAAGCCAGGCATGATTAGCAATATCTGCCATGAGTCTGGTGACAAGAGTGTGGCAATACACATGCCACTTATTTGCCACCCCAGATTGTGCAGCTCCTGGAGGCTGCACATAAAGACGCTATGTGAATCTTTCAAGATGGCACAGACAGCACTGGCAGAAAGTGGCACTCACTGGCAGCTGCATCATCTCTGCTCCCCGGTTTTAAAACTGGTGTTCCTTCCACTACCACACTCCACCATTGAGTGGAATTTGCAAAAAAAAAAAACAAAAATAAAAACAGAAACAAAAGGGGCTAGGGGGAGTGTAGCAGATGGAAAAAGTCAGTGAGTATCAAGAGCTTTGAAAATCTGGGTAAGAACAGACCAGCAGGCAGGAGAAAAGAAAAGTGGCACTCAACTGGGGAAATGCCATTATCTTGTCCTTATTTTTACCAGCATCTTCTGTGTGTCTTTCCCTTCTATACCCTAGAAGCCAGAGTCTCTGAGACAGAGGAGGATGAATAAGTGAATTCCTTGTAGCAAAAGTCTCTGACACAATCAGGAAATCTAGAGTGCAGTTTGGAGCACCCCTAGAAGTATGTGCACATGTGTGCAGTGCAGGGCGCAGTAGCGGTGGGCATCTGGAAAGGGAATGACACCAGCCATGGCAAAGGAGCAGACCACAGGTGAGGGGTATCTTCTAGACAACTAACATCCTGCCTAACATCTATTTCCCTTCCTCGGTAACAGCATCCTTATTCGCTTTGAGTAACTACCCATCTGTCACTATCAAGCCATATGATGTAGGTGGGGCCGACTCCACCCTGGCTTCAGGACAAGAAATGTGACCCAGACATAGACAACCAGAGCATCACTACCCAACTGACACAGTGGCTGTCCAGGGATGAGCATGTGACCCAAAGAGAACCCATGGAATTAGACATCAAGCTCTGTTGGCAGTGTCAGGAAGAGATGCTCCCTTGGCGACTTCAGGCTGGGAGAGAGAAGTGGAGCTGTAAGGACCTCCACATCAGGGGGTGGGAGGGGTAGAACTGCCTGAGAGTGATGTCTATGGCAGGAGAACGGGAGCGTGGACAGATAAGTGCCATCATCTCGGCACCTGTTCATAGCCACTCCTGAAAGCAGCCTTATCTCTGAAATATTTGCTACATGAGTCAATAAATTCCAACCCACTCAATTCCCTAACACCTTTTGAGTTGGGTTTCTGTCATTTGCAGCAACAAAATATTCTTGGCCAGTAGTAAACCAAAAGAGCAACTTTTCACATCGGAAAAAACCACCCCCCACATTCCTTCCCAGAACTCAATTTATCCCAAACAGGGCATTACCTGCAAGGAGCCCTGGATGTCTTTTCCCCCGACAATCACGATTTCTGCCATGTCTTCTGCATGGGAAGTCCGGGCGTGGATGAACACAGTCTTGCCCACCGCAGTTACGTTTCTCAGGGCAATGAGCCCACCATCACTATTCACCTTGAAGTACGGGCTTGAGACCTCATAATGTAGCTTGTTGTTTCCCTTACAGTCATTGAAGGTCACTGGTGAAACAAAACAAATGAACAAAAATAGAAGAATGTGAGTAGGTTGGACAGATTAGTTCTGGAGAGATCTCTGACCATTAAATGTGGACTTGTGATTGCTGAGTAGTATTCCATCGTGTATATGTACCACAGCTTCCCGATCCACTCATCTGTTTTTGGGTATTTAGGTTGTTTCCAGGTCTTACCTATTGTAAAGAGTGCTGCTATAAACATAGGGGTGCAGGTATTCTTTTAAATCAGTGTATTTGTGTCTTTTGGGTGGGATTGCTGGAAGGGATTATGCTCAGTGAAATAAGTTAGAAGGCAAAAAAAAAAATACCAGATGGTTCCTCCCCTAGGAAGAATATAAGGGAACCAAATAATGATCAAGGAAAGAAATAAGAACAATAATAATAAGAACAATAAAGACACAAAAACCAAAAATGAAAAGACAAGGACAAATTGGGGACACTTGGTGGGAGGGGGAGGGTTGAGGACAGACGGGAGCATGGGGGGCTGAGGTGATGGTGCACTGGTGATATGGTGATGGGGACTACATGGGGATTACAACTGATGTCAAATACATATGAATAAAGGGAAAATTTTTAAAAATGTGGACTTGTGGTCCCCAGATCCACAAAGGACATCTCTTGTCCCCCAACTCTCCATTTGATTGTGCAGAAGGACTTTATTCAATTAAGACTCATCCTTAATCACCTCCCATGTTCCAGACAGGTGCCAAGACTGAATGGCACAGAGATAGACAGGACCAACTTGGGTATAGTGGATGAAACGAACAGTCATATGTTTAGGGCATGATCCAATACTGGGCATAGACCCACGGAGCCCAGTAGCTAGGTTAGGTGTCTGGTCTGGTCAGAGAAGTGCTTTCCTTTGGTTAGGATGCATCAGGATCACATGGGAGCTATTTAAAATTCCCCAGGATCCAATGCAAAGATCCTGATTTTGTAGTCCTGGGTTCTAGAGAATGGTTGAGAAAGGAGGAGAAGAAAAGCCAAGAGAACTGCTGATCTGGGGTTATAACCATGATTTCGAACCCATATTGACTGGCTGGACAGATTTGAAAACTTCTCCAGTTGGATTCTAAGTCACATCTGGGATCAAACAGGACAAAGCAGGCATTCTGGAGCACCCACATGGAGCAGAGCACATGGCCACCATAAGCAGCAGCTGTGAACAGTTGGACATGCCTCTCTCTATGGTGCGTCAGTATCTGGCACACTGCTCTATTAATGAGGTTACAGAACCCATTGTCCCTGCATGCACCTGCCTGTCTGCCCTCCACTGTTGATTTAGGGGTCCTTGCTGGTAAGCACAGACTTGTACTACTTGCTCTTTCTCCCCAACTTCTGTTTTCTTAGCTCTTTACTGAAGAGGCTTATTTGTTTACTAAACATTTATTTTAAAAGATTTATTTATGCATACAAGAACTGAGGTACACACCTGAAGTTTGGGGATGGGGGGGCTTGAGAGGATTCACCAGAGAAAGAGTGGGGAACAGAACAGGTGGATCTACTGAAATACACTGCTGAGGGGAGCAGCAGGCGAGGCAGGAAAGGTCTGTTGCGCTATGTGGGTCCCCTCCCTGGCTGGGATTGAACTTGTGCTGCAGTGGCTATGTATGCTTCATAGTGCAGTGCTTAACCCCTTGCGCTACCAGGGAGGTCCTTGTTTACTAAACTTTTAAGTAAAGTATAATATAGATGTGGAAAAGTGCATCAATCAAAATGCAAAACTTAATGGATTTTCAAAGTGGGCATACCCGTGTACCCCATGCCCAGACCAAGATGCTGAGTATCACTAGACTGCCTCTTCTCTTTCCTGCTTGATCCCTCCCTCCTCCTCAAAGACAACACTATCCTATGTCTATTGTCATACCATAGATTGGTCTCATTTGCATCTGCACTTCATAGGAGTGGTATCACTTGTATGAGCACAAGTGTGTGAATTCTCGCATCTGAATTCTTCCACTCAACATTATGTTTGTGAGATTTATGCATGGGGGCTACAAGTCATAGTCATTTATCATGATCACCATGTGGTATTCCAGTGTATGTCTATACTGAGTTGATTTATTTATCCCAGTCTTGATGAGCATCTGACTTGTTTCCAATTTTTTTTTCATTTTCAAAATTTTTAAAATTTAGATGTACTTGCCATCAATGGTGGTCCCCATGGATTTCCCACAACCATTTCACCAGTGCACCATCACCTCAGTCCCTTGTGCTCTTTCTTCCCCCTTCCCCAAAAAGTGTCCCCAATTTGTCCTTGTCTTTTTGTTTTTGTTGTTTTTTGAACTATTATTGTTGTTATTATTCTTTTCCTTGATCGCTTATTTGGTTCCTTTATATTCCTCCTAGGGGAGGAACCATCCATTATTTTTCTTTTGCTTTCTGACTTATTTCGCTGAGCATAATCCCTTCTAACTCCATCCATGTTCCTATGAATGCATCTAGTTTTTCTCTTTTGATTGCTGGATAGTATTCCATCATGTATATGTACCACAGCTTCTCGATCCACTCATCTGTTTTTGGGCATTTAGGTTGTTTCCAGGTCTTACCTATTGTAAACAATGCTACAATAAACATAGGGGTGCAGGTGTTCTTTTGAATCAGTGTTTTTGTGTCTTTTGGGTATATTCCTAGGAGTGGGATTGATAGATCATGTGGGAGTTCCATTCCAATCTGAGATCCTTAATGTATGGCTACTAGGAATATTCTTGTGTTTTTTGGTAGAACCACATACACAGGTTGTGAGAGCATCTGATGAGGTAAGTCGATATTTCCATTCTGGGGAGAGACAGTTCTCGAAGTGATAATGACCATGCAAGCTAATAGTTATAATGGCTGATGTGAATGGAACACTTTCCATGCACAAAGCTCAAGCTAGAAAATTTATGTATGTTACCTTACTTAATTTTTACAATGACAATGGATGATGTAAATATCCTGACCCAAGTCTATAGGCAAGGTAGAAGTTTGAGATGAGGCTTGAAGAGGGCAAAGAAGGTACCCAACACAAGCAGTCTGTAAGGATAGAACCAAGATTTGAACCCTGGTCCATTTACCTTTCACCACTACACAGTCTCAATAAAGACAAGGCCCCATGTAGCAGATAGCCCTCCTGAAATCCTCCAGCCCCCACATGAATTTAGTAACAAAATGTGGGCACCCATATGTGTTCCTACCACGCCCTGGAGTGGCCCTGGTGTTGGGTTCCAGTGCTGTTCCCAGCTGCCACATCAGCTTTTGAAGCATTTTTGCATGAACAAATGAGTAGAATCTTGGGGACTGTAGTGCTCAGAGATTTGCTTGTTTCTTCTGAACACTTGGTGGCCAAGAGTAATTGGACATGCTGGTTTCAGGTTTGGGAAGTGAACTATAAAGGGGAGACATAAAGGTGGCTTTTGCTGCTGCCACTGATCAATGATCAACATTGGAGACATACTGCCCAAAGGACAGGGAACTGCTGTCTGGATTTACAGGGCTCTGGGCCATGGGCAGGTCAAAGGAATGGTGCAAGCTGGGGAAGAGGGGCAGAGGGAAAGTCTACAAGTTTGTGGCAGTTCCAGTGTCATGACAGCTAGGATCTTGCCTCCCTTCCTCCATCTTTATTTTCCTTCCTCCCTCCCTTTTTTCCTTCCTTCCACAAATACAAAGAGCCTACTTATGTTAAATGCTAGAGCTATACTATCAAACATTAATGAACACAATCCTGGTTATTCCAGGCATATAGAATCACAATTACAACAAAGGACCTGTAGTATGCAGGGAACTGGAAATAAATTGATGAGATGGGCACAGAGAGCAAGAGAGAACGCAAGGAGCAAAGTGATGTGCTAGTGGTGAACGAGGGCACCTCTTCTATGCTGGGAACAGCAGATGGTACAGGCAAGGTGCCTCATCACCTCTGGTCTGGTTGAACCTGGCAGTGTAGACCTGCACTGTCCTAGTTCGTGGGTCCTGCCTGCCTCCATTCACAACAGCACTCAACCTCCCATTCCTGACTGGCCTTCACTTAGCTCATTGGTAAATTCAAGCCAGCGACTTATCTCCAAACCCCAGTAAAGCACTGCATGGTTCTTAAGCATAGCTAAGATGGGGGAGCATGCTGAATGGGGAATGTTTTCACAAACAGCTGTAACAACATCCACCAATTCTTGAGTGGTGTCTGAGAGCCAGGGTTTGAGCCACAGGCGGTGCATATAGTCTCTCTGGCTAGCCTCAGAGCAATTTTAAGTACAGCAGCATTCCCACCTCTTTCTTTTTCATTGTTTACACCCAAGAATTGTTTGCTTAATTGCCACCTCTTTTGTGAACTTTTAATGACACAAATGTACTAATATCTGTTGGCTACATGTATATCTGTACTTTACACACCCACATACAAGGTCCAGTTTTTTGTTTTGTTTTTTGTCCTCTCCTAACAGCCCACAACACCCCTTTGGGGGCAATATAGCCCCTCTGAGGATACACAATCTAGAAACACCACTTTCCATTTTACGGAAGAGACTGAGCTTTGGAAGATTAACTACCTGCCCAAGGTCACATATCTGGAAAAGACAAGAACGCATGCCAGTCTGCTATGTCTGCCTCTACAGCTCAAGCTGTCAGCTCAGCTATTTCCCAGGAATGAATGAATGGGAGGGAAAGGGCATTTGCCCCAACTCAAACTCCTAGGGCCTGTCATTCATCTCCCCGCATCATCAGAGACACCAGGTTCGGGCAGATCTACACTCAGGACCTGGCACTGTGTGGCATGATGTAGCTTCCTGTCCAGTTTGCTATAACAAGAAGCTAAGTATTACATGATTGGAGCCTTGTTTATTGTGGATACCATTAATCAGTTTAGAAGCAGATGCTTTAGAAGGTGGTTCTGTCCCACGTTTATGAGAATTATTTGGAAAGCATTTTAAAAACAATATGAATTCCTGCCCCACTTCCAACTGAGAATTTGAGGTAACTGGTCTGGGCTGTGGTCTGAGCATCAATGTCCTTTTAAAGCTCCCCAGCTGAGCCTAATGGGAGCCAGGGCCAACAACCAGGACCTTACACAATGACCTACCCATCTGAGTGACAGTTTTTCACTCATCCCTGGGCCAGAGACAAGGTGGGGACCAGGCTTGCTGGGCACTACTATTCCAAGGCCCTAAGAAAGGACAATCTTCACAGTAGGTGTCTAAGCCTTTTTAGACCTCAGCACATGTATTAGAGCCTAGGGACCTTGGACAGTCACCCATCCTCTTTACACCTCAAGGTCCTCATCTGTAAAGTGGGACAGATAGTACTCCACCCTCACAGGCCTTATATTCTCATGGTGTGCATGACACAAGACAGTGCGTGCCTAAATGCTCAAAGCACTTAGGGCCGACCTTGATGGTCTGTGAATAGGAATTATTAGCAATAATAATTATTAGCTATAACAGTAATTCCAGACCCGAAGGAAGTTACCTTTTCTTTTTCCTTTTCTTACACAGCTTCCTTCTTCCAGCTAGCTTTCCACCTGTCTCTTGTGTCCTTCCACCTCTTTCTAGTCAGATACTGCTGTTACCATGGAAATGGTTACTATCCGTATCCCTACTAAGGTTAAAGGAGTGAGGCAGGGGATGCCAGTCCAGCCTTGTCCATCTTTGAATTCTCACCTTCTTCTTGGCAAAGCCCTGGCTATCTCATGTGACAGATTGTAAAGGGAACACGACATCAAAGGAGAAAAATGACAGGACTTTTTGCTCTTCGTGGTAGACTCCACAAAGTTTATAAAATATTCTTTCTTCTAGTGGATTGTTTGTAAAGATAACTTCCTACAAATCTGAGGTATTTCTTTTCCTAGATGAATGGCACTGCAGTAAGAACTCTGCATTCTGAGGTAGGTGATTTTTCTTTTTTCTTCTCTAGAATCTGAGACTTAGTGAATATCATACAGTTGGGGCTATTCTGGCTGGGCAAATGTATCCATGCCTCTCAGCTTCCAATTCACCATGTCACCACCCTTTCACACCTAATTATTTATCTCATTTAATATTTTGCTTTTAATTTTCTCACACTATATACTTATAAAATTATTTGAAGATACCCGTTATAATGCTTGCTGGATGTGCCAGATGTATTTTGTTTTCTAACGAATTTCAAATAAACCTATAGAATCAAAGAAAAACACATGCTTGTCTTTGTATGCACAAAAGCCTCAAAATGATATGCCTTCTATCTTTTGGGGATGTTGACCCAGGCTATCTTCCCCTCTGTCTCTTCCTCACTTAAAATGATCCTTGCCTGGCTCCACCCTATAATTGTATATGGTAATCTGATGTAACCTGGTAGGGCTTCTGATATTTGCAGTAGTATGTCAAGCATAAATAATGCAGGCTTGAGAAAAACCCACATCTTAAAAAAGGCAGAAATCTAGACCACTCCGTGAGAGTGAGTTTAGCAATATCTAAATGACGGATCTGAAATCGATGACCAGTCCAAAGAGAAATACTTCACCGCACTCAGTTTTCCTTCTTTCTCCTGGAGAAAGAGACTCCCCCATTGACTATAATCTCACCTTAAATTCCCTGTTAAAGGGAGCAACTGATCACATCATCCCTGCATCATTGTCCCATATCATTAGCTTTGTTGATATAGTCAAGACACCAGTGGTTCTGAAACTTTTAAACAGAGGTCCAGTGAGTGCTTGTTTCTGGGCAGAGTTCAAAGAACATATTAAGGATGAAATTGACTAGTTTATGTCTATCTATTTAAAAATTCTTTGTTTCTATAGAGACAGCCTCCTAAGAAGCTTGGGATGATACCATGAGGATAAATGAAAGGAGGTATTCTAATAAACAATTAAACTTGTGAACAAATTTTCAAAACCTCTATCTGATGGGGGAAATGAACTATTTGTACTGTTCTGAACCTACAAAGGACTTTGTTACCTAGTTTATCACTGTGGCATTTAAAATAGCTTCTGAAAAGAAAAAAAATTATACATATAATATACTGTACATGGGGATTTATTGGAATCACTTGCACAACATCATTCTTTGAGATAATCTTTGAACACCCCAGGAGAAGAAAGGGGAGAGCAAAAACTCCCCACCTGAGGGAAAAATGCAAATTAGACAAATGGCACCACTCAGTGTTTCAATTATGCTTTCAGCATGTTTCCACTCAAAATGTCCTCTGGGCTTAATGCAAATGTCACAAAAAGACAAACTTTAGCTGGGAGACAAAACCACAATTGAAATGGGAAGTTTGGCTCGTGAATTAAGGGGCTTAATCTTCCTGACCTTGATTTTATGCTTTTCTATTTCTTTCATTTGAATGCAGTTCTTAGGGATGAAAATCCAAAAGGCATAGATTTCTTACCATCTAGAAATGTATGAGGGAGTGAATTAAGCTGTATTATGATCTCAGGAAATGGGAAATTGCAGATGGATTTTAAATTTATCTGCAAAATATAGAGCAGTCCTGCTCATGCAAATAAATAAGAACCAATCTATGAAGCTGGTGCCATTTTTAAAGCATTTTGGGGTCAGTCTGTGATCCATACACTCACATTTTAGAGGGGTAATGCTTATAGACTTTGGTGGAGACCCCCACATTGCTCTGCGCATAGCTGCAGGGCCTCTCTTAGTGGGTGGTCAGACTCTACCTGCACACTCATGCCAGCATGCATGTGCCTCTGTCAGACTTTGGGCCCAGATCAGTTGCCCTGGGAGCTACATACTTCCCATTGACAGGTATGTATGCATGGATCCACTTCTATCCATGCACAGGAGAGAGGTGCTTTGTTTCAGCTATGCACTGGTAACAGAAAAAGTCCTGATATGTACCATTTGCCAATGCCTGTGGTGTAACTATTCTAAACATGGCTGATTTCAGCTACCAGTGTGCCTTCGATTGGCTTACACTCCAGGCACTCCTGGCCTCGATAGTAAAACAGAATTCAATCTTTCCATTGGCAGGAAGGACGAGTGTATTGTTTGATCTGCAGTCTTTGTGGGGCACAGAAAGCAAAGCCTTTCTGAGTGTTAAAGAGCACTCAGTTCACAAACATCAGATGGACTCTCCCCAGGACACAGACCATCACTTAATTGCTTCTCACAGCCCTCAGTATCACACTGGTGTCCAGAGGCACAAACTTGCTTCTAAAGAACACACAGGGATTATTCCAGGGGTGCTTTGGACCTGCCCAAATGAGGGGAACATAAAGCATCCCCTGTGGTCTCCCTGAACATTCTAACTTCTCAAGCATGCTATTCTGTAGGATCTCTAGCCACATATTCACTCCCACCCGTCTCATTTATGTCTCTGGGGATGCAAAAAAGCACATCCTCAACCTTGATTCACTCTCCCCTCCTGACCCCTGAAAGCCCTAAGCTGCTGTCAGTACTGACACCCACAGAGCTATGGTATGGTTCTGGGCTTATGCCTAACCATGACCAACTAACTTGGGAGTAAATTTCACCTTCAAAGTCTTCGTGGATTTGATAGGTTGCAGAAAGCATATAAAACAGACTTAATACCAGCCCATGAATCAGCTTCAACTTTGATAAAATAGAGTTTCAATTCTATCATGTCAGCTAAAGATATCATAATGAATGATTCCTTCAGGAGCTCTTCAGCAGAAACCTATTTTTTGCCATGCAAATCCTTAAGGGCTTCCTTTGGAAAAAGACAGAGTCCACGTCTGATTGCAGGGGATTTTCTCTGTCTGCTGTTAAGAACTGAACTACTATCTCTGAATGTAGTCTTTTCTGCTAGGGTCTTAATTTTTCTCTAGCTAGAGTCTTTAAATTGTGGCAGGTTGTTTTCTGAGAGAATGCTGTGCAGTCTATGTGATGGTGGTTATAATCACTATGAATTTGTATTTCAAATTGGGATTACTTTATGTGGCATAGCGCCTGACACAGTATACACTCAGTCCTATTTGTTGAATGAATAAATAGCAAAAACTGCAAGTTGGCAGCAAAGAAAATTTCAAACTTCCCAAACAAAACAGAGAATGATGGCCCAAACTCATGTGAAGATTTCAGTAGGTTGATTTGAAAGTCACCAGATCAGCAGAATAAAATCATGATTCAGAAACTTTGAGAGTCATAAAGTTTCAGATTTACAGAGATCCCCACTTGGAATTGTCATATCATCAGCACATGTCTCTTAAATAGCCCTTAGTTTGTTAGTTTTGCACATCTAAGTGTCTTAAGGATGAGTGTCTTAAGGATGAGCTAATGGGAAGAATATACTGCTATAAATGGTAATATATTTGGCCTTGCAGTGTTTGGGAGCATGTGGCAGTGTCCTGGATGAGGATACATGGGGATTCAGATCCTGCCCATGTCTGATTGCACAGTACCACTCTACAGTATGTGTGGGTATACACAAGGGAAGGTACTTCCAATAAGGAAGACAACTTCTGGAAGAGCACTCGCAGAACCAGAAAGAAGATGAAACAAACAAGCAGTGTCATTTTCCTTGTCCAGTTCCTTGGATCTATAGTTCAGAAGGAAACTAAGCTCTGTCTATAAAAGGTCAGAGTCACACACCACAGACAACTCATCCTGAGCACCAGAGCCATAGTTGCTATTAACAAACTTAGGGTGAATGCTGGCTTGGTCCATTTCAGAAAGGTATACAGTTTAGCTTTGTTTGGTACAATAAAGGTTAAAGTTGTTTCAGAGTCTTTTGACATCCTGAGGAGTTTGTGGTTTGGGAGATTCAAGAGTCGAACTTTGAGAAGTAACGTTCCCATGGAGAGCAGTCATGAAGCACCACCGTCAAGAGTTTCCCAGGAATTTCAATCAACAATAAGGCACAAAAGAGATGTCTGAAAGAATTATTTCTTAGTTCTAGTGAGAGATTCCCTGGTATTCCAGAAAAAAATGTTTTATCCAGGGATAAAAGACAAGGATGGAGGGTAGGGTAAGGTTTTACAATTGTGTGGGTGTGGTTCAAATGTTAATATTTACATGACTGCATAATTGTCTAAATACTAGAAAAGCTGAAGAAAGCCAAGGTCCATTTGGGAGATCTAGTTTGTTCTGGACAAAATCACTTACTTGTCACTGGACACTTTCAAGTAGAGCCTAAGGGATTACTCAGCAGAAATATGGTGGGAGACATTCTGATATTGGATGATGTCTCTTAAAATCATGAAACACTATTATTCTATCACTCTAAATCTCAAAATATTCACCTATTAACCTGGGCAGTAGGAGAGAAATGTGAACATAAAGTTGAATAAGGCAATTTATATGCCTAGAAGTTTGAACCATGTAATCATTTGGAAGCCTGCCCCACTAAAGGATGGGTATTCTATTTCTTCTTGTGTCAAAAGACCAAACAAGCACCATGGGGTAGAAGTTACAAGCAAGCAGGTCATAGCTGAATATGAGAAAGTCAGCTTATGAACATGTCGTTGCTACCAGCAGCATCCAAGGTGAAGGATTATCAACACGTATATATCCCATTTTTAAAGAGTTGTGCTCTACAAAAATTGCTTAAGAAGCATAATTTTTCTATATTTTATTATAATGTTTAATGCATTCTTTTAGATAATGTTTTGACCTTAAGTCTTAATAACATCATATTTAAGAATGTACCCACACAGTAGAAACATTTGAAGGTATATAAATAATGTTTCAGGTAAAAATTGATACCAATCCATAAACCAAATAGTAAAAGTATGCAAATCATATAGGCAAATCTTTAAGTTGGCTACAAGAACTTGAGAATTTAATGTAATGATGACCACCATCAATTTAGTGAACCTAAGCATCATGGATTCAAGGACCATTAGTTTTGACTCAGTCTATTTCCTAGAATGCTAAGCAGGATGATCTCTCTTTCCAAGCTCCCATAGGAGCTTTTTTTTTAAAAAAAAAAAGGATAAGGTTGACTTGGAGAAGTTAGGTAGGAGTGCACCAGTGGCAAGAACCCAGCATTTGGAAATAAATTAAAATGTCCAAGATGAGCAGAAAAACAAACAGAAATCTTGCAAAATGAGTCTTCAGGGAATGTGTATTGAATCAGCTTCTGATGTATAAATATTGAAGTGATGTATAAAGTGCTATCAAGAATATAGAAGACACAGTGCCATTTCCTAAAGAGCTTCTATCTGTGACTTGAAGTAGTACTCAGTAAACAAATGACTTTCCTAGGAAGTGCTTTCTTAGAAAGACTTTAACAGAATACCAGGATCATAATAGATATTCAATAAGTGATAACCCCTACTGCTATCTTCATGGGATGTTTCAACCATTTTACAGAAGGGGTATGAAGGAGGCTTGGAGTTGAGTTGCCCATGGTACAAAGGTCAGTGAGGAGACTGAGGTTCAAGTCCAAATACTAGGCTTTTTCACTGCACAGCTTTGTGACCTCTAATTCTATCCTTAAACATTTTCCCAAGAATTAGTGAGTGAAAAGATGTGTTTCACATTAAAACTTAACAAGGCACTCTTTACTGCGTTCATTTCCCAGCCTGCTCAGTGCACAAAAATGGACACATATGGCTGGACATCAAATGTTAGTTTATGACCTAGCTGAGGAAGCTAGCTAGTAAGGACTCGTAGAGTGAGGAAGCTCTACTAGCTCCGTATTAGTCCAGTGACTATAAATGGCTACATCAAAGGTTTAAGGATATTGGCTTATGTGAACACATGCTGGGAATTATACAAAGCATGTCCCCAAAACTTCAGTCTACAAAAAAACTTCAACTCTACAAAAGCAAAGGTACTGCTTTTTCAAGTTTGATGCCTTTCTTCCACAAAAGTTACCATTTGTGCAACTCTCCCAATATGCCAGGCACTGGGCTAATGAGAAATTCTTTCTTCTAGTTCTCCAGCAGTTCCATATAGGTATTATTTTTTAGATGAGGAAATTGAATCTCAGAGAGACAAAGAAAATTCCATAGATCTGTAAGTAGCAAAGCTACAAATTTGCATTTTTATATCTATTTAAAGCCCTAAGCTAGGTTGTAAGGGTAGGAGCAACAGGTGGGTTACTCTAGGATGGGAGAGTCCAAAGTAAATGTTAGAAGTTATTTTATAACCTAGAAACACATGGATTACCAAGAAGTAAAACAGTCTGCTGTAACGCTGAAAGAGATGTCAAAGATAGAGTTGAGTGGAATCTTGAAGTGATGAATCCATCAAGAGGAAAACAGCATAGAGCAGAAACCAGAAGATCCTGTAGGTCAAAACTTTGGAAACATGCAAGTTCTGAGGAAGGGTAAGGAAAACACAAGAATAGGCCCAGCCAGATCTTTATGTAACCACAGGACATCTTTTGTTTTCACTTGCCTTTACTAGTACAGGTTCCTTAAAGAATGGAAGAAGAGGTAAGTGTGGGAGTTGCTTTCAGTGAACTATAACATTTATCAAAGAATTCTGAACATTTGGGCTTTCTGCAGACCAATATCCTGTTATTCTACCACAAAGTCATCACCAACTGCCAGATTGCAGCAGACACACAATCATGGGAAAGAAAGAAATAGTTATGGGACCCTGATACACAATTTTCAGAATGGCTTGAGCCTTCCCTTTATTCTCTGTCGGATACCTAGAGTGTTTCTGTGCAGAGATGGCCTTGTTCTACCTGGATTCCAGATATTGTCTAGAAATGTTTCCAGAGCAGTGTTTAGAAGTTCAAGTACTCTGTCAGAGGGCAAAATGAGTGTCCTTCTAAAGGGATATGACCACAGTATTGACAAGGATAATGGCTTGATAACAACCAGCACAGATGCCAATTATACTGCAGCAGAATGAAGAACACCGACTTCACATATTCAGCATTTTCTCTTAAACTCTCCTTGCTAACACAGGAGCTCTTTGAGGCAAAGGCCTCCTGCAGTTTCATCTGCATCTCTCTGGTTACACTCTGTGCTAGCTCTAACCAGAGTTGGCAATCAGAAATACTAGTGGACTCTTCTTGGCTGTAACCAATTAATTCATTCACCTCCTCCCTAATTGCAGTGGGTAAATCGCTCACCAGCTGTGATTACAAATTGGTTCTGTCTAGTTGACAAGACCTTATCAGGAAATTAAAATAAAAATGATCTAGTCTACAATACAGGAAGCACAATTAATTCTTGTATGCATATACGGGTTTCTGATGTAAGCAAGAAAATGATCGGCCCCATAGGTCATGCCTATTCATCCTTCATTTGCCAAGAGATTTTATTGCATCCCTTATGCCATCTGGCATTGTCTTGAGCTTCAGCCTCATGGGAATGTAGGAAGATGGCTGCCAAGAGTGCCTCATCACTTGCTAAAATTACCACATTTTCCTCTGATTTCTTCACTAGACAATAATCACCCACGTTCTTTTCTGTAAGAATTAAAGCCAATGCACCTGAAGGCTTATGTACTGTTTTCCACCCTGCCTGAATTATCACAAGCAGCACAGGAACCACATGTAAATCACAGTTTCCATCAAAAGTGGCAACTCTTGCAGTTGAAGAATTCTTACATGGGACTTCAAGTATTTCACCGTGATTATGGAAGGCCCATATGTCTGGGAATTTTCTTTTTGCACATACCCACGGCAAGTCTAAGGTTCCTGAGATTTATTGCTGGTGCTTTTTAAAATATATATATATATATATGTATATAATGCTGGAAGCTTAAGCATATGTCCCACACAACTGTGATATTTATGATAATGAATCACAGATGTTTAAATGGATGTAATCTGAAAACACTTAAATGCTAAGACGCTAGAATCCACTGCAAACATTGCAAAGTGAGGACCTTTGGATTATGCTGATTTTCAGATATTATCACTAAGAATATAGCTTTACTTATTATGAGAAATTATAAGGCATAAAGGAATGGCATCCACCCCTGCCCCCTTTAAAGAAATACGGTGTTCACAATAGCAGAGGAACTCCAAAGGTATAAATTGGGTTATTCTATTGATGACTGAGTTGTGGCCCTTTCTAGAATTAAGAGGAACTGTACTCGTTCTAGAAAACATTTTAATGTTCATTTTTCAAATACACAAATATTTCAGATTTCACTGGAGTGAAACTGACAAATGTGCCTATTTACTGTCCTAGCCCTCCCTCATCCCACACTAGGATGGATATTCTACCAGATTTGCATGTACACATGTAGTTCAGTAGGTAGCTTTGTTCTTATATCTCCTAAAACTTTTATGTCAGTTCATATAGATCTAATTCATGCTCTTCCATGACTTCACAATACTTTTTTTATTCTATTTTTTCCCTTTAATTTATATATATTTGACATCAGTTGTAATCCCCATGTATTCCCCATCACCATATCACCAGTGCACCATCACCTCATTCCCCCGTGCTCCCCTCTGCCCTCAATCCTCCCCATCTTCCCTCCCCACCAGGTGTCCCCAGTTTGTCCTTGTCTTTTCATTTTTGGTTTTTGTTTCTT
>JAGFMF010011775.1:185039-241789 GCA_019455555.1 Galemys pyrenaicus | reverse complement strand
TCTGACTTACTTCGCTGAGCATAATCCCTTCCAGTTCCATCCATGTTCCTATGAATGTGTCTAGTTTTTCTTTTTTGATTGCTGAATAGTATTCCATCACGTATATGTACCATGGTTTCCCAATCCACTCATCTGTTTTTGGGCATTTAGGTTGTTTCTAGGTCTTACCTACTGTAGAGAGTGCTGCTATAAACATAGGGGCGCAGGTATTCTTTTGAATCAATATACTTGTGTCTTTTGGGTATATTCCTAGGAGTGAGATTGCTGGATCATATGGAAGTTCCATTCTTAGTAGATTGAGGAACCATCATACTGACTTCACAATACTTTTAATGTGGAAGTGCTATTGTTAAACCAGACACCCAGCTGGGCACTTAGGTTTTCCTTGTTTCATAATTAGTAACTGTATACTAGCTAATACCTTTAGATAACTTTTTGTACATATCTACAAATATTTTTTACAGTTGAGAGTGGTCTTAGAAATTGCTGATTCAAAAGAAATATCTATTTAAAATTTAGGTGATAGATCATCCACCAGAAATGTTACTTTGGACTCTAATCCAAAGTATATTAGAACTTTCTTTCCTTACACTGAGTAGATAATATGTTTGCATATTTTGCAAATTGGAAAAAAAGTAGTTGTGATTTGCATTTTTTGTTGAATAATGAGGTTATGTATTGTCTCATAATGTTGGCCACTTTTATTTCCTTTCCTGTAAATTTCATGATCTATAATGGATTAGGAATTCAAATTGTCATTGCTTGTTCCCTTACTCTTCTTTTACTAGACTGTGCTTCAGAAGCAGGAACTGTCTCATCTTCCCTCCCTCTTAGTGGCTTTGCAGAGGCCAGGCAGGAATGGCATGTGGGAGGCACACAGGTTGGCATACATGAGATTGCTGTTTCTTCCTGCTTCGTCACAACTGCTTTCTAGTGTCCTGCTTTGAAAGAGGAAACTCAGTGCAACTTCTCCTTCCCTCTCTCAGTCCCATCTCTACCTGCCCCAGATTTGTGCTTTTCCCTAACCAGAATAAAGACTCCACACCTGCAGGAACATGGTCATCCCAGGAACCTTTGAATGTCTAGTGTGAGCATAGAGAATAACACTCAGTAAATAGCTCTTAGGTATATCAGTCTTTGATGACCTGTCAGAGTGTTTCCACACAGACAGCACATGCATGACCCACTTGGAAAGATGAACTAGAGTCGTTGGAGTCCTTTTAGTTTTTCTCTCCATCTTCTGTGCTTATGTGCTGAGGAGCATTCAGCGTGGGTTCTTACAGAGATTCTAAGCCCATCTCTGTGGACCAGGGCTTAAGGTGTATGCAGGGCTTGTGATCGGGCTCTGCAATCATAGGATTGCTAAATGGTCTTCATTACCCTGACTTGATTTTTAAGAAAGCATGTCAGGAAAGTGACACTGCCAAGTTGCTAGAGCACTGAGCTGCTGGACCCATAAGCTAAATTCATTCCATATCGACTGACATGAAGAGCTAAAAACAGCTGAGAGAAATGAAGACTGTGTGATCAGTTTACGAGCACAGGCCTCTCTGAACCCGGAGTAAGGGCTGTGCAGCATGTAAACAAGATCTGACTTTAGTAAAGAAAGTTTTCTTGGGACACAGGGACACAATTTGTTCACATGGTGTTTGTAGCTGCTTTCATTCTACAACTGCAGAGTCCAATAGTAGTAGAGGGTTGTCTGGTGCACAGTCTAAGATACTTACTACGTGACTATTGATATGAAAGTCTGCTGACCCCTGCTGCAGGCCACAGTCACATTTTTCATACTTTTCAAGAGATCTGCTTGAAGACATCTGAGCCTTAAGGCTCATCCACAATGTGTTTTGTGCACTCAGTTTCATAATCAGCTACAGAGACAATCAGCAGAGTGGGGAAAATGACTCACAAACACTTACCTAAATGTTATCTCAGTGCCTGCCTATTGCCTTAATTTTTGAAAGCAAAATCTGCTGGGAGATATTTCCATTCAAAATGGAAGCCTCAAGAGGTTTAACTTCTTAAACACACTTTTAAAATTCATTATCTGCAGTCATTAAATATATGGACAAGCACTCATGGAGAAGACAAATATACCCAGAAGAGTGGAAGGGAATTGTGTATATCTGTATTTTCTTAAGTCGCTAAAGCAATGATTTAATTTAGAACCACAAAATTAGCTGAAAATCATGCTTTTGATCAAGTTCGCACACAAAATTGTTTATCTTCAAGGTCTGTTTCCCACACTTAAAGTAATCTGTCATCTTTTAATGTGATTTGTCATTAAGTTTTGTTTCTTTTCTTATAGAGTCTGTCATTATTCTCCCCAAAATGACTAAATGTCTGATTTTCTGCATTCTCTAAGTGAACCCATTTGAAGATTTAGCTTCCTGGAAAATGAAATGGGAATTATCCAGCCCAAAGGTGGTATGGAGATAGTGATAGTGATTTTATTTTATTTTTTTCATCTGATGAGGATTTGGCTCATTAACAAGAAGCAAAGCACCATTTCTTAGGACAAAGGGCAATAGGAAAGAAATCAAAACCCTCAAATTGTCACAGTAGCTCCATGAAGTTTGATGTTATACTGGAACATTTAAAAGGGTGGTCACTGTGTACTTAAAGTAACCAAAAAATCCAATAAACTCAGATGGGCACTGCATTTAAACTACAGCATATATTTTCTCTGTAATTTTGTAAGTTCACATTAGCTGGTTTCCTGGGTTCTTAGTTAATGTCTCTGAAGCCTGGAAGTCATTGATTTGAATTCTCCTTCCAGCATTCAAAGGGTCCTGTGTAATAAAGATTCGGCCTTAGGCCAAGACAGGTTATAAAAATGAACTGTGGTTGATCCTTATTTGGCTCCCTTATATTCCTAGGGGAGGAACCATCTGGTATTTTTCTTTTGCCTTCTGACTTACTTCGCTGAGCATAATCCCTTCCAGTTCCATCCATGTTCCTATGAATGCATCTAGTTTTTTTCTTTTTTGATTGCTGAATAGTATTCCATCGTGTATATTTACCATAGCTTCCCAATCCACTCATCTGTTTTTGGGCATTTAGGTTGTTTCCAGGTCTTACCTATTGGGAGGGTTGAGGGCAGACGGGAGCATGGGGGACTGAGGTGATGGTGCACTGGTGATATGGTGATGGGGAATACATGGGGATTACAATTGATGTCAAATATATATAAATTTAAAAAATAATAAAAAAATGGTAATGTGAAAACCAGAAAAAAAATTTAAAAAATAAATATAAAAATTTAAAAATGAACTGTGGTGATATTAACTCAACAAGAGTGGGTAAGAAGTAAAAAGAGAATGAGGGAGAGTCTCTCCCTTCTGGTCAGCAACAACATTGAAAATACTAATAATAGCTAAAATGAATGAAAGTGTTGTTATGCTCAGCTCCAGTGCTCTTTGGAAGGGGGTTCCAGCTAAGGGTAAGACCCTTGGTTCTCCTGAGCCTCAAATCTCAGGTTTGAGTTTGGGAGGATAAAACATAGTAATGTTATTAAATGGTTATGCATCGAAAGATTAATTGGGAGAAGACCAATTCAGGAATGTGCAAAAAGAAGAATTGAGAGTTGGGGTTAGCCAAGAAAGGAAAAGCTGCACAGATGATGGAAAGTGATCAAAATCTCCCTAAAATTCCTAAATCCTCAAAAAGCTACCATGGATAGGAATGGGGTGTGTGTGTGTGCATGTGTTGGGCAACCTAGGGCCATATATTTTCTCAATCATATTAATATTTCACAGCTCTGTTTAAGATTATTATTTCCCCATTGAGCCTATGGGACATTTCTGTGACAGGACTGCCTGTGAAGTCATACCCGTGTGACAGGTAAAGAAGACCCTGGTCTCCAAATAGGTCAGCCTCAGCAAACTAAGCCTCCATGATGTCGTTGGATTCCTAAGAAAAAGCACGTCAACTCCTGTCCTTAGAGACGATTATGCTGGGCAGGGAGTCAGATGTGTTAAACTACAAGGAATACAGCTGAAGTGTGAACTAAGTTCTCTGGGGAGAATAGAAGAACAAGAGATCTGACTTGTGTCTAAGCCATGGAATGTTTCACCAAAGACCTGGTGTTTTAAGTTTCCCCTGGGGAAGACGAGAACCAAATCATTTTACAATTGACTGCAACTAAGTTCTGCTACTGGTGACTGACAAAAAAATGGCTGGGAGATTTTACCACAGGATGCTTCTAGTCACAGATTCACAACTCATCTTTAATTCCTTTTTTTAAAAAAGATTTGGTATACATACACAATGGAATGCTACTCAGAAACCAAAAAAGGTAAACTCACGCCGTTTGTAGCAACATGAAGAGAGCTGGAAAAGCTTCCATGAAGTGAAATAAGCCAGATGGAGAAAGATAAATAGTGGATAGTGTTATGCATCTGTGGAATATAGAAAACCAAGCAAAGGATCAAACAAAGACAAACTTTAATCAACCCTGGAAAACTGATCAAAGGTCTTTAACTTGCAGAGGGAGGGGGAAGGGAGAAAAGTGAAACGGGGAGATGGGAGGCAAGAGGAGGAAGAACAAATGGGCTACAGTGAAGACTGGGGGTTCTTTGATGGTGGGAGGGTTATGTTGACCACACCTAGGGGGAATTCTGTACTGTCAAAACTCTAGTAAGAATGTGAAATAATGGTACTTCAATAACAATACATACAAAATAAAATATGCAAATAGGATAAAAAGTGTTTCTCTGATTTTACCGGGTTTGGGGAGCTACCACCAGAGCCTTCTTCAGCCCTGTTTGTAGCACATCTGTTCACAAGTTGATGCTTCTGAAACTATTCTGAGAAACTACAAAGCATACACAAATTTCAAAGTGAAAAGGAAAAAAATTAAGAAAGAGAAATGAAATATGAGAGGAGATAGGTTTCCTTTTGATAATTTTTGAAAGGAGGTAATAAATTAAGAGAACATATAAGGACAAAGATGGTCCCATGACTTACACTCTGGAATTAAAACAATCAAAGAGGGAAACAAATCCTCAATTTCCATTTCTGAAAATCAATTATTGTGGCTCTGCAGTTGAAGTTTTTTCTCAGTTAATTTAGACAGGAGGGGTTTTTACTGGTAGTAGAAATAGTATTAACCTCTGTGATCTTCAGTGTGTTTACTGTAACAATATTAGGCATTGCATTAGCATCATTTAGGAGCTTGTTAAAATGCAGATTCTTGAGCCCATTAGTGACCTATGGAATCAAAATGTTTTGAGGTGGAGCCCTGCAATCTGTGTTAGAACATGTGTTCTTAGAAGTTCTGGTTCAAACTCAGGATAATCTTTCAGATGACTGGGCAGCTACATAACTCAATGATTCTATTAAAAACACATTACTCAGTATTAAATATGCACTAGTTGATACTAAATTAACAAAACAGAATATCCATTAAATATACAGAGAGAATGTCAGCTTTGGAGCCAGAACATAGTGATAATATGTAAGGCAAAACCCTAGCTATAAGGGATTTTGCACAGAATCTCTGACACTCAGTTCCGTAAGGTGTAAGATGGGGATAATTAATTGGAAAGGAAGTAGGTAGATAATCAAGGTACCTTATTGTCTAGAATTGTCTCAGGAAAAATAGAATGTGAAGCATGCACTACAAAGGAAGACATCTGGAGCAGCTGCATCTTTAATTTTATTAAAACAATGTACTCAACCACAGTCAATACACTGCCCATCTTTTTAAAAATAAACATCATCATCATGTAAGCAAATGAAGAATAGCTCTTATTTTCCCCCTTAAGTCAAAAGGATTGTTTTTCTGTAACACTGTCTCCAGAAAGAGATAGGTTGCTTTCAGAAGATGCCATTTAATGGATGCTAACTTCAAAAACTTCAATTAAATGCAATTTAATCATTATTTTTTTTTTGATGAGGTAGACATGAAGTACAAATCTATAAAGTTGAAAGGAGGAAAGGAGGAGGCCTCACACTAGCCAAACCACATGGTCTTCGGCCTGGGCTACTGCAGTAGGTCCCTCACTGTCCTCCCAGCACCCACCACCCACATCTACCCCAGTGGCCTCAACTCAGCAAAGAGAGGTCCTGGGACATCTGTATGTTCACAGTTCTCCTCTACTTAAAATCATCTTATTTGGAATTGAAGCCAAGGTTCTGCTCTAGCTTATAGCACCCTATGGTCTAGTTCAGATTATGCATCATGTTCTGTGACTCCTGGCCCATTCATCACAGACTCACCAGCCTCTAGCTTTCTCACAAACACCCAGACATACTCCTACCTCAGGACATTTTCATTTTCTATACACTCTGCATGTAACACTCTTCCCCTAAGTCCAATGCCACCCCATCTCCTAATTTCCTCCAGGTATTCACTCAAATGGAGTGTTTGTTATAAGATCTTTCTACCTAGCATTTCATTAATTTTCTACTCTGAAATTTCTGTTTTTTATCTTTTTGTCATTAAAAATTTCCATTATTATAATGTATCATACAGAACTTTTGGGTTATTTATACCACATACTACCTTCTGCTTCAAGAATGTAATCTCTACATCTCTCAAGACATCTCCAAAAGTGCCCAGTATATGATGAACCGATTATAGTGGATCATTTGAACAAATGGATTAACTTCCTCCTTTCTCATTCCTTTACTTCACTAGTGTCATCTACCAACCAATGAATGATGAATGAAAATAGTGAAGTAAGAAGGGAGATGATCAGTGGGAGAAAAGGAAAGATTTAATGTGACTTCTTCTTGTTTTTTGGCCAGGTATTGGATATAAAAAAGGGAAAGAAAGAAAAAGTTGAATGTCTGAGTATAAGGCATTTTCCTCACACGATATCTTCCACTTCAGAAACATTTCTCAAGGAAGCTGCAGAGCTTAGGAGAGAACGCTAGAGTCAGAGCACCAAACCTGACTGGCTACAGAACCTCGAACAAAATAATTTTTAATCACAGTTTCCCCATCTGTGAAATGGGTTTCTTGCTGCTACAAACAACTTATAGAACTAGAATGAAGGTTAAACAACAGTGTCCATAGGATGCTTATTTTTGTGACTAACACAGAGTAAAGGGTCAGAAAACACCGCTACAGCTAACAGTTTTGGAGTTTAAGGTGCTCAAATCACACATTTTGGAGAAAATGGGACATGTGCAGTGTTTTAATAGCAAATCAGATTTTTCCTATTACAAAGAATTCCAGGAACTAGAATTATTCTCTTCCAAATCACCAAAACATTGTGTTGGGACAAAAACCAGTTTCTGAAAATAAGATTTCTATCCCTTTAAAAAGACCAGTTTTGTTTTGTTTAAAGATTTTTAATTATATTTACATAGAAGAACTGAGGTGAGGGGGAGCGGGGGTAGTGAGAGGATTCACTAGAGACAAAGTGGGGAGCAGAATAGGCAGATTTACTGAAATACACTGCTGAGGGGAGCAGCAGGCAAGACAGGTGAAGTCTGCCACACCATATGTGGGTTAGCTCCCTGGCCAGGGATCAAACAAACTGAGGCTGTCAGAGTGATAGTGCTGAGACTTCATCCCTAGGCCACCAGGGAGGACCAAAGATCAGCTGTTAACATTAGCAATTGGCCTCAGCGCCCAAGAAACATTCATCCCTATTTTCCTGTTTAGACACTTCTGGAAGCAAATTTGTGCTTACAAAAGTGGGTAATTTTTGCTCAGAATAGGCTCTGAGCAAAGATGAAACAAATGACACCACAGAGGATAGGGTATGGACACTGCTCAGATCAGCCCAGCACCCGCGTCAGCCTCCCTCATCCCATCCTCTCTTTCAGGCTTAGCCTTTGATTCGCCCCAGAAAGGCAGCTTCAGCATTTTTCACAGAGGAGCTGCCTTGGGGGAAGGTAAGTTGTGTAATCAAAACCATTTATGAGACTTGTCTGAATTTTGTTTTATGCACCTGGGACAAGGTATCTCAGATAAATTTTTCTTTGTATTAACAAAGGTATATTATAGCTAGGTGTAAAAATGTAAACCTAAATTGGTAATAAGCACCTTCATGGTAATTAACCATTGCTGGGGCTTCTAAAGAGTTTTTTTTTTTTTTGTATTAGAGATGTGAGTGAGACTTAAAAGTACCTCCACTGAGCATCTAGAAGACGAAAATTACCATGAAGTTCTGAGGCCAAGAATAGCCTGAGTTCAGCATCTACAGCTAAACACCAATCATGGAGCCACTGACCTAAGTTCCATGCTGACCCTGGTCTGCGCACATTTCAAAATGCTTTTCCGCTATACAGTAAATTGCAAATTAAAGACTTTTGTCCCATTACACATGAACAAAAAACAAACACTGATTCCAGGCAGAGGGGATTGTGGTAACACAGCACAGATTGCACGTTAAAGTAAATCTTTCCTGGTCTGCTATTACTTGTTGTTGAACCAATATCAATGGGGATGATCCAACAACTTTGTTGTCATCTTAAATGTCTTGCTGGCAATTGATTTAAAAAGACAGAAGCCTCCACAAACATTTTTTAAAGAAACAAAACAAAGCAACACACAAAAGCCTCGCCCTCCTGTCTGAGCAAGAGAACCAGTTAGGATTTCTGGTGAGACTGTGAGCAAGAGCCGTGGGGAGAGGTCACTGTTTCCTCTGATGCAGTCCGCAAAGTGAGGCAGAGCTGCATGACAGGAGCGGAGAAGATGAACCCATGAGCAACTGCAGATTGCACACTGTTCTAGCCTTCACCTTTGAAGAGCACTGCCCAGTGCTCTCCCTGGGAACTGGACCTTTGAAGGTTGGCAGAGTGGCCCAGCTCAGTGTGGAGGCCTGCAAGCTCCAGCGCCACCTCCTGTGGCTCTAGCAGGTGCTGTGCCCAGGGCTTTCAGTAGAGTACCTCTGTGTCTCTGTGCAGGGAAGGCAGGGAACCGGAACGAGAGGAGATTCAAAGGGGGAATACGGATGAGAAAGGGCAGGAGCCTGAAGCTCAATGGCTTTGGTAGAGAAATTCTTCTTCTGACCTAATCTTTGAGTGGAGGTAGTAAAATATTCATCCAAAACCCAGCAGTGAAGAATGGGACTAGAAGGCTTCGTGCTACCTTGGAGAGATGCAATCTGACATGTTTCTTCTGGGCACGTTGTACTTTGGCTAGAACCCACACTTGCTAGCCTCCTTGGCAGCTGGATTTGCTCATGTGACTCAGTTCTAGTTAACAGAGAAAGAAGGGAAGGGGGAGGAGGGCTTGCAATTAATCTCCTTTAAAAGTAAGATGCAGCTGCTTCTTTTCCTCCCTGTCTGCTTTCTGGAGGCTGCATGTGTGTAGGCACAGGACTGAAGACAGGACCCTAGAGGATGTCAAAATATGTCTCTAACTATCCAGTGCTACTTGGGGATACAAAGCTACTGCTTGTGGAAAACATCAGGAGAGATGACAATCCTCAACCTCCTGACCTTTCCAAACATGAGTCTCTGAATGACAGTGCGGAGCCGTTATCTACCTGCCTTGGGAAGGTTTATAAGGAAGGAATGCATTTCTATTTTGCTTAAACCTCTTTTTTGGAAACCTCTGTATTACAGCAATTAACTGATACCATAACTGATCTGGATGCCCAGGCCTGAGCAGCATGATGTTCTAATTCAGAGCTTCCCAACACACATCCTTTTGAATGTACAGTCTTTTGTAGCATTTCTTGTCCTTGTCCATCTGTTTTCCCTCTATGTCCCTCCTGTGTACAAGAATGGCCATAAGGGATCTTTGATCCACCTGGTCAGAAAGGGCGTCCAGCTCACCTGTGTAGCATGTTGCTATCTGACTGGGATTCTACAGTCACCTGCTTTAACTCTGACCATTTCCTCACCAAGTCAGAATTTCCCTCTCATTTCCTGAGATCTTATTTTTCAGAGAGCATTTATTGAGTATCTACTTTAGGTTGATTCGTTTGTCTTTATTTTCCTACCTTCCCCTTTATATTAAGATAGTGAGGAGGTATAGTAGTTACATAAATAAAACTGATTCAGGGCCCCCCCTCTCCCACAAAAAACCCAAACAAGAATATACAGGAGGTGTTGGAGAGGCATCATAAATATGTAAGTTCCTGCATATACCGATTTGAGTAGATGGAGTATGCTGGTGAAGCACCACACACAGAGTTTTACTTCATTCAGAGGCTCCTTTGAATGGAGTTGCTGGAGCTGACCCTGGGTGTAGTAATTGATCCCCGTGCTCTAATGCTATGTTGGAGCAGTAGGTGGAGGTCAGTTTTGGCTCCTCCCTGCCATTTATCCTTTGTTTCTTCTTGTAACAACCCAGGGCATGACATCAAGTGATCAATGTGAGAGACAAAAGCCATCAAGTCTGAAAGGTTTGCAACTGGAAATAAGAAATTTTGTTTCTTACTTTCTTTTATTCTTATTGCATCAGAAATAAGGTACCTTCTCTGTCTACTTTCCTGTGTTCTGTGGCTACATCAATGATAATGTTACTGTTCTGATTTTTATTTATTTATTCCCCTTACACAGTATTTTTCCTTAGCTTATTAATCTGACTTTTTGAGATATCATTTTTTTAAAAGATACTTAAGCCATCTAAAGAGATAAATCATCAGTCCAGTGCTACCTGGAGTCACGAAGCTACTGCAACATGCTGAAGTCATCATGGGGGATGACAATCCTCAGCCCTTGACCTTTTCCGAAGTAGCAGACTTGCCTCACCTCCCAAGGGCAATTTTCAGCTCAAACATATTTTCATTGTCCTCAGAGGCAAGCTGGGCATATCAAGAGGGTCACATGGGACTAAGCATTTGCAGACAAATTTTAAATGAGGTGACAAATATCCATATAAGTCATTTCCATGCCGGAGAAGGGCAATGAACTTGGATTCCCATTCCAGTGCCTCTGGGTAATCCTGAGCAAAGTGTCAGTGTTTTTATCTATTAAATGAGAGTTCTACATCTATTTTTCTAGCTTGTTGTGAGAATGGCATGCGATAAACATAGAGTATATGCTCAGTAAACATATGCTCAAATAGGTGGATAAACACAAGTCAAGCCTCTGCCTGATCTGGTCTTCTCACCTTTGCTGCCTTCTAGCTCCTTCTTATGACTGACATGCTCTAATCTTGGATGTGTCAATGCATTTTCCTCTGTGAGTTTTTTCTCCACACACCTGCATGATCCTTTCCCTCACCTCCTTTAATGGTGTCCACATGCCGCCTTCTCTTAGGTCTTGCCTGGTGATCACTTCATTTAGGTGAGAAATGAGAATTGAGGCAAACCCATTCCCCCAATCCTAGCCCTTGTTGTATCACTCTTGTCTACCTCAAAAGCCAACATCCAATACAATTTTGTTACTGTCTGTCTACACACAGGCAGAATGAAAACAACACAAGGACAGGGATTTTTGTTTGTTTAATTCACTAACTTGGCTTCCTAGGGCTGTCAGAACAAACTCCCACAAAATGGAAGGTTTAAAACCATAGAAATGTATCTGCTCATATCCTGGAGTCTTCATAATCAAGAAGTGATAGTCACATGTCTTCCAAATGCTTTAAGGGAGACTTCATTCCTTCTCTTGCAGCTTCTGGTGACTCTGGTGCCTTTGGCTTAGACCCTGACCCTCTGGTCTCTGCCTCCATCTTTTTGTGGCCTCCCCCACCCCTTCACCATGCAACACTCCTTTGCGCATGTCTTATGAGGACATTTGACACTGGACTTAGGACCCTTCTGGAGAATTCAGGAACATCTCCTCTTGGGATCCCTAACTCAATTACAATTACAAAAACTCTCTTTTACAAATAAGGTCATATTCATGGGATTAGGAAATGCGTGTCTCTACTGGAATCACAATTCAACTGACTACACATATTGTTACATCTTCAGGGCCTGCGGTGAGGCATATATCAAGGTGTTCAGTTCCTATTGGTAGAGTACATGAATAGCAGTCAACAATCCTTGGGACACGGCTGGAATTTAAAGTGAATTCTCATTTCTCAACTGATAAAGTGAATTCTCAATTCTCAAATTTCACCTGTGCCTGAAATGTGCAGTTCTCCTTCAATGGATTCTCAGGAGATACAAATGCACAACATTCTAGAGCATTTTGCCACTTTGAAAATCCCCCCATAAACCCTCTCTAGTCAAAAGTATTCCCAACTGAGGCTTGAGGGATCCCCCTGACTAGAAAGGATTTGGATTAACTGCCATGCACAAAGTGTTCTTTACATCAAGTGTCCTCTGGTCAGTTCCAATCATGCATCGGTGTAAACGACCACACAGAACCTTTTCTGACAGGAGAAGCAGAATGAAATTCGCTTCTTAGAACAGTATGTCCATTAACAGGGTTGCCAGATAATTCCTCAGAACCTTCCTAATTTGCATAAATACCTCCCAATCAATTTCTATTTTTTAAAATTAAAATGAAAGTGGCAGCTGTGTGGCTGAGCCCTGGCCACGGTCTGGTGACTGCACATTTACGTGAGCAATGACAATTTGAATGCTAGGCCCTCAGAGCAGGAAAAGATGAAAAAAAATCTCCACTGTCACGTTGGTCACTATTTGCTTGAACATACTGAATAACCCTTACTTGCAGGAACAATAAACTCACTTAAATGGGTTATAGGAATTTAAGCTAATGAAAGATCATTCATGCTATCAGTGACTCTAAATGTGCTCTCATTGGAAAGAATGATCAAAAAATGGAATTGCTGAAGTGGTTCTCACTGACAAGCATGACTTGTTTGCCCCTCCTGGGTAGGTTTCTCTGCTGAGTAGGCACTTAGGGGGTTTAAGAGTAAATATAAAATCATCTTTTCCTTGAAGGACCTTGTAGTCTACCCAGAGAATCATAACCAATCTCCTATAGCTAGATCGAAAGGATAAAGTGGGGGAATTCACAAAATAGTCCTCTGGATTTTGAAATAAAGAGATGATGATACTTCTGTTAGAAGCAAAATCCATGGAGGGGAAGATGGACATGGAAAACATGAGGAAATACAGGGGGGAAATGGGAGAAGAATGAGTATGATTTATCTCAAATCATGGTTTGCATTTAAGAGAGAAACAGTGGGGAGTAAACTTGACAAGCATATGAAGATGGTGGATAAGAGACACAGCAAGGCCTAACATTCCCTGTGCACAGACAGGGACAGGTGATAGACTCTCTGCACTATCCTTTTATAGAGCAGAGATTTTCAACCACCAGGTTATTAATATGTGAGTGGATCATTCTTTGTGGTGCATGGATCTCCTGTGCACTGTAGTATGTTTAACAGCAACCCAGACCTTTACCCAGGAGGCCTGGCATCTAGTAGACACCAGAATCAACTCCCAATTGTGACAACTGAAAAAATCTCACCACATTTTGCCAAGTGACTCTGAGGGGGGTGGCAAAACAATACAGTTTTATTCCATTTGCTTCTTCTGAGAATTCTATGAGGCAGCATTCCTAGTCTCATTTTATTGCTGAAGAAAGAGACATGTACAGTTTAAAGTATGTTCTGGTAGAGAGACTAGTGGAAAGGGATCTTTGACCTCTGGGTTATGTGCTACAAACATACACACACACACATATTTCAGTATGCCATCTGCTCTTATACTTAGTTACAGAAATATTAAATTTTATGTAGTCAATTGTATCAATTTTCAGCATATAGTTTTGATTCTGGGTGACAGGTTTGAAGTCTGTTAATCTTAAGATTATAAAGAAGTTCACTTCTGATTGATTTCTTCATGTTTTCTATGATTTCCTGGAATACATAATTTGGTACCATCAAGAATTTATTTTTATGTGAAGATTTGCATATATATGTGTCATACATGTGTATATATGATATTTGCCTCTCGTTAAAAAAAAATCGAAGAGACAGAGGTAAGAGAAATTGGTATTCTCCTGAATCCTATTCCTTTAGGTTTAGCAACACATTTTGGTAAACATGAAGATATTTCTGTGATCATCATTCCCTCTTTTGGGCATTTATACAAAAACCATGAAACCATCAACTGAAAAAAAATTACATATCTACAATGCTTATTTCAGCATTCATCATTTACAAGTGAGAACATGGAAGTAATCCAGAGATCCACTGATATAAAACTGGATCAGGAAGATGAGGTTGATCATAATGGAATACCATTCAGTTGTAAGGGAAGATAAAATGTTGCCATTTACAGAAAAATGTAAGGGGTTTGATGGAATGATGTGCAATGAAGCAAGTCAAAATATCAAGACAAATGTTGGACATTTACATAATGAGTGATTCAATCAAATACTTATGCTTATTTTATATAAGCAAAGTACTTACAAAAATTGGTGAACACTAATTGAGGTTTCTAAATTAAGAGGAAGGCAGCGATAAAAATAGTACAAGGGGTACAAGAGTTGATAGTGGGGGAAAAGAAGAAAATATAAGTTCAAAATAAAACAGACAAAAAGAGATAGAGCCAAGGGGCCTCCCTGGTGGTTCAGTGGGTTAAGCAACACACTATGAAGCAAAATGAAGCCACTGCAGCACGAGTTCAGTCCCTGCCGCCGGCCAGGGAGGGGACCCACATGGTGCAGCAGACCTCTCCTGCCTCACCCACTGCTCTCCTCAGCAGTGTATTTCAGTCGATCTACCTGTTCTGTTTCCCACTCTGTCTCTGGTGAATCCTCTCACCCCTCGCACCTCTGGTCTGTACCCCAGTTTTTGTATGCATAAATAAAATAAATTTTTTTTAAAAGATAGCCAAGGAAAGTTAGGTTAACTTTTTTCTCATTCTTTTGGCACTAGTTTTTATTACTAAGAGGATGGGCTATCCAAAAATAAAAGCAAATCACTCTAGAACAAAGAAAAGAAATCAGGAAAGAACTTTACCAAAATGACATCCCTGGTTATTTCTGAATGACAGAAATGCTTTTAGCTTGTTCTGTTCTCTATTTTCCAAAATTTCTTCAGTTAATATATGCCAGGTTTAAAATCACACAGGACACAAGATAGTATTAAAATCAATGCATTGATGCATTTTTAAAAAGTAATTCTAGGGAAAATACAGCATGATACAATCAAGCTAGAAGGTCTCAATGGTGAAACATAAAGAGCATGAGAGCTCCAGAGACAAACGTGGCCAACTTCAGAGCAGTAGAAAGGACAGAATCATGTCACCGAGGAATACTTGAGCTGGTTGCCAGCTCTGCCGCAGATTGACTTTAGCTCTGAGTGTCCAACTCTGAGATTCTGTTTATTAGTCTGTGAAACAGGACACTGCACCTCGACATAAAAATTTTAAGCAGGTTCAACAGATTCCTTATATGAGTAAGTGTTCAATAGGGGCTCATTCTTAAGTTCTGTATCACTGTCACTTTTGCCGGTACACTGACCTGGGAAGAGCTCCAGCTATTAGGTAGTTTCTTTGTACTCTCCACCTCTTAAAACTGACCTACCAAATTACAGTGAACAGGCATGTAATATGACAGAAATCTATTTCAGAAGCCAGGTAGACTAATGGGCAAAACCTAGACTTCTATGTAGAATAGGCTGGATCTTAAAACCCAGTTCTTCTACATATTAACTTATTGCTGTGGTCAAACCTCTTGAGTCTCAGTACTTTCTTCTTTAAAGAGGTATGTGAATAATTTAGGCTTGTTTTGAGGATAAAATGAGTTTACCATTAGGTGAGAGAATAGGATAGGATAATATAAGTGGGTACAAAGACAAGGTCTGGATGTTATTTAAAATGTTGAAATTTTGCTTACTACAGATTTTTGCATTTTTATTTTTATAACTGTTGCAATAAATATTATTCATTTTGATTACTGAGATTTTTGGTGCCCCCTCATATTTTGTGCCAAAAGATAGTTCTTCACTTGCCTCATCTTAATCCTGATCCCTGAAGTCAATTACTGAATACTTACAATGATCACATTTGTCTCTAAGTAAACGTTCACGTGGTACCTAGCTGAGGGCGAGGCATTGGCACCATTACACCATCCTGATCACCACTATCACCAACACCATCACTATCATCACCTTCATCATCATCAGTATCATTACTCATTATTACCATCATCAGCCATTACTATTGCCTTCACCATTAGAAGCACTCGTGATTTTGTAGATTGCTTTAAATAAATTCCATAATATTTGACTTGTAATTCCCTCATTTTTATCATGAGGCTAACGACATCTCCTTATAAGGTAAAAATTTAACAAGGTGGTTATGGTTGTTGTCATCATTAATGTTTTTGCTGATTCTGGTGTATTGACCAGTGAGTGCTCACCAAGAAACCAGATGATTCTAAGGTACCCGAAGACCAGTTCAGCACAGCCATAGGTCAGGGCCACCGTAGGACCTGGGTTAACTTTTGTAAGACAGTCTGAGATTTCCACACAAATTAGCTCACGCTGTCCTCAGGGCTGACATTTCCAAGCTCATAAAGCTCAGCGTTGTTCTAGTTTAGGAAGCTGATGAGTCACAGGATAGAGGCAGGAGGAAGAGGGAGGGAGTTTACTCTTCTTTCCCTTAGAGTTTCGATTATTTCTAAAATGTTTTAGAAATATAACAGGAAAGGAATATAATAACCTCCCGGTCATGGGCCCACCCGGAAAACCTCAAGTCACTAATTGCCTTTATTCTTAAAATTTGGAACTTATTTCATCTGCCCAAAGGTTTCATTTTCTGTTGCTATGCTGTTCTCTGTAAGCCTTTTAATCTTGCAAGGCATAGGCATATAAACAAACAAGGAAGAAAACAGGAAGATGAAACCTCTACAGGTTCACGCAATTTTGAATCCCACTTGACAAACACAGCGGTATGCGGTTTTGATAAAGGGCGTGAGGACCGTGATTCGACCTTCCTTTCACCACTTGTGAAACATGAGCAGCATGCTTTCTCATAATTAAAAGATATTGATTCCCAGCAGCTCACAAGGGGGCTGGGTGATCATCCTTCTGAATGGAGGCAGCGAGATCGCTACTGTCATCTGGTCACATCCAGTCTGTGATAGGCTGGGGTGCTGATGTGACTCTGGAATTCTGAGGTCGTTTAACTGGGACACAGTATCACTTCTACTTTGAAAAGAGTGGTTTGGTGTTGTAGGGTAAAGGTTGATCAGGTATTTCCACCCTCCCACCACTGATGATGGACACCTATGGTGCTGTGAGCATTCCAGGGTGGGCATGCGCAAGTGGGCGCACCTGTGTTGGACACGGGCATAAATGGGCGGTGTCAGGAGGATCCCAGAACTGTGAGAACTGCGAGCACCAACAGACAGAACTGTGAGGACCAACCGAGAGAACCGACAGCAGCAGCAGCAGAAAGAGAAGAAGCAGCCGAGAGGGTGAGATGCGCTGGGGGCTGGGAGGGCTGCCAGCCTCCCAGCCCCCCGGCACCCCTGCCTGCCATGTACCTGGCCACCTCTACTAAATAAAGCCTAAAAGCCACCGAGGGCTCCAAGACTCTCCTTCCTTGACCCATCTGCATCGAACCATCCTGAACCCTGCTCCAGTGCCACCCCCATCCTGCTGCTACAGGTGTGTTTTCAGAACATACTTTCTTAGTGCAATTAGAGACCCCAAGATTCAGTGATTTAAGGCTACAAGAAGTTTATTTCTCCCTCATGAACAGTCTGGGTTAGCAGTCCAGAACTGGAACCGTGGCTCAACAGTGAAATCTGTTTTGCCATGTCATTTCCAGCACATCTGCCCTCTCTGACTTAACTGAAGATGACTCCCTCCCAAGTCTGCATGCCAACTGAAGGGGAGGGAAAAAATAAAAAGGGAGAATGTTTCTTTTCAAAGGCATGACATGAGGAGCTTAAATTATTTCCACTCATATCTTGCTGACCATCACCTAATTATATGGTCACACCAAAAGTGGCTGAGAAAAGCAGTCTTTACCTGTGTGACCCTATGCCCAGCTAAAATTGCTCCATCTGCTGAAGGAGCATCCTCCCTCCTTCATGGATGCAGTACTGGCCATGGATGACTATATGCCCAAGAATAGAGAAAGAGAACCCCATTCTTTCGTCTTTGGGTTATTATGATTATTGATGATGATTTTAATATGATGGTAATAAAGACAATCACAACTAGCTTTTAATGATTTCTTGCTTTATAGCTCTCTGAAGTGTTTTGTCTTCATTAAGTCATTCTATCTTCATGGTAAGACAACAGGGTCAAGAGTATACTTATCCCAGCTTCACCCATAAAGAAATTGATGTCTTAAGGTAAAAAATGAGTCCAAGGTCATACTACTAGTATGTGGCCAAGTGGAATCTAAATCCTGTATTCCTATGCCCAAACTCATTGTCCCAGCACAGTGCTTAGGTACAAATGCTGAGCTGAACTAGCAAAATTTTCCATACCCACTAATCTGAGCTAATTTAGCCAATTTAGAATATAAATTATAACAAATTTAGAGTGGTCATTTATCTCACCAAAGATAAGAGATTTGGGCCCTGGTATAGACTTTGATTATTCCTTATAAATTAGACGAATGAATGATTGTTTATAAATATAATGTAGTTGGCATATAAGCTCTTTCTAAATAAGACCACCAGAGTGAGGTGATATAACCAAACAGGACACAATTTCAGTGAAGTCCAGGAGATGAGGATACACGGACCACACAGCACAGGACCTGGGACTGGTGCCAAAGGCAGGTATAAGCCAGAGCAGAGTGGGACACCCCTGGCAGGCATCCCAATTAGGCTCATATCACTGAATCACTGAGCATCATGGAACCTGGGTCAGTCCACTGCAAGGGGTGATCCAGAGTGCAAGTGAGGGAGCATCAGAGAGCTGGTTTCTGGCTGCCAGGCAGCCCTGACCAAGATATGCGCAGAAGAGCTAAGTCAGTTAGTGTGATGTGCCAAGGGTGGCTCTGAGGTGCAGCTGCTGTTGACTTCATGCATCAGCACATAGAAATGTTTGGGAAGGGAAGGGGAATAGAACATTCTTTCTCTCCCCAAAAGCAGATGGGTAATTAGATGGAGAGTGGGAGCCAGATGCTGTCCTTCCCCTGAGATCAGTACCAGAGGGAATGGGCTGGCTCTGCAAAAGACATTTCCGTTCCTGAAAAGGGAGATCATACTGGGAGAGGAAGCAGGGTGTCAGGGTTTCTTGGAGGAAGGGGGAGCAGTGGAGGGCAATGCCTCCTCTCTGTGCTCAACTGGCACAAAACAGAGCTAGGTGAGTGCTGATCTTAGAACATCTCACCCATAATCCTGCCAGAGGATATTTCAGGAAAACTGACTCGTTGGTTCCTGCCCACGTTTGTTCCTGCTGGTGTTTGTTACAGGGACCTGTGTCCTGTGCCGTGCACTGGGATGATGTAGCTGTTTTCCGTATGTGAGAAGAAGCACTTGACTAAACCCTAGCTGAGAAGTGGTACACTCTGAACTGTGAGTCAGTCTAACGCACATGCCTTTGGCAATGATTCAGCTGCAATTGTTTGCTATTAATCTAAAATAAGTTCTTGTGGGAAAAGTCCTCAGACATTACCCAAAACACTACTTTGCAATGATGATGGATTTTGACTTGGCATCGAGGCTGGCACACAATGTGTTAGATCAATTCCTAGATTCTGCATGGGATCAGTTAACATACTTCCTTTCCTAACACTTCATTTTTTTTAGCTGAGTCAAAAGTCAGTGCTGACTCAAAACCTGCAACTATTTAAATATGTAGTGACAGGGTAACCAGTGTAAGTATTGGTGAGAAGGAAAATCTCTGCAGCTCCAAGGAGCAGTGGTTTAGGAACAACGTGGAGAGATCCTGAATTATCTGGGAAGAAAAGAATGTGGACTGTCCTTATTAAAGTGTAACTAATAAAGCCCACAAAGAAGAGTCATGTAATGTTGACAGAAAGAAAAGATTCCAAGGTCAGAAGGAATGTGGCCACTTACTGGATTAACTGTGGTAATACCAATGTGGGAATCGAAGACGGGGCCAGGTAATTTGAAGAAAGAGAATAAGGTTGGAAGATGGAGGGTAAATGGAAAAGTCATCAGGCTTTTCCGCCCTCCCGCCATCAGTGTGATGATGGACACCTGTGGTTCTGCACACATGCCTACGTGGGCATGCGCAAGTGGGTGCATCTGGACTGAGACATGGGCATATAAGGCACTAGGAATATAGGCACGCCGAAGAGGAGCAAGAACAAAAAGAATAGGAGAGCAAGAGAAGCAGCAAAGTAGCCTAGAGAGCGAGATGCGCCAGGGGTAAGGGGGCTGGCAGGCCTCCTAGCCCCCTGGCACCCCTGCCTGCCATGTACCTGGCCACCTCTACTAAATAAAGCATAAAAGCCACCAAGGGCTCCAAGACTCCCCTTCCTTTATCCCTGTCTGCCTAGAACCATCCTGAACTTGCCCTGTGCCGCCCTTCTTGCCTCTATGCCACCTCTAATAATAAAAGCATAAAAAGCCACCGAGGGCTCCAAGACTCCCTTCCTTGACCTGTCTGCTCAGAACCATGCTGAACCTGCCCTGTGCCATCTTTACTGCTGCTGCACCTCCCCTACATGGTCCCACAGCTAGTTTTAGGTCACTTTTCCTCCAAAGATAGTATGTCATTCCACTTATATGAAATGCAAAAGTGCTTTTCACACAAGTATACACCTGTCTATCAGAATCCCCAGTGAATGGAGGCTAGAGAGCCCATAGTTTTGTGAGCATCCCAGGTGATTCTGATGCACAGTAAATTTTGAGAATTACTGCTGTGAGCCAAGCTCCTCGTTTCACAAATAAGGACACTGACATTTGGACAGGAGATGTGCCCAGGCTTGCAAAGCTCATTTGCGACAAGGACTGGGTAAGAACCTATTTCTACACAGCACATGAACCCCAATCTGACAACATATGAAGTATAACTCCTGTAGTGCGTACGGGAGCTATGTCCTCACGGAGGCTCCAAAACATACACTGTCCATAAAAGCACTTTTATTATAGTACCTGCTAGACATGGTTTCCTCATCCCTTTCAGATACATTTTTAATACTTACAATGCATGCTTTTTGACTAATAGAAAATTCTCTGGTAAACTTGTACAGCCTACTACTTACATCTTCAATAATGATATTAAAATAGGTTTCTTAATGAGGTAGAATTAAACTTTTAGACTTCTCCTTTTCCTCTACCATGATCAAGACTAAGATCAATTGTTTGCACTTGTGTAACTCTCCACACTTGTAGACACAACCTGTTCCTTCTTGCTGAAATCAGCAGTCCTTCAAGCCCTTTGAATCAGGTGGTGTCTACATCAGCAGTTGTCGAGATCGCAGGCCCCCAATTATATTGTGTCCCTCGTCAGTTCATTTTAGCCGCCCACACACTACAGGAAAAATTTTATAAATTATGCCCTGGAGGTGGCTGTGGGTTGTAGGACTCTAGTGCACTGGCCGTTTCATATGTGGCAATCTGGAGTAGACAAAGAACCAGACTGAAGTATAATCTTGCGACAAGTAGTAAAGGCACTGAAAAAAAAAATCTGAGTTGAGGATGAGTCAACATAATATTGAATAATCTAGATAAAAATTTCATATCTTACACATGAGGATGCATAAAGAAGAAGGTACAAAAATAGATTTTTAAAATATTGATTTTTGCTTTAAATTTGTCTCCCAGCTGTAAAAAAAGAAAATGACTACAAATGGGATCTATACAATATCTAAAAAAGTTATGTGACTATTTTTTTTTCAGATGACTGTGTTAGTACAGTGAGTTGTAAAAAAAAAACCAAAACAACAACAAAAAAAACCAGGGTCCTCTCTGGTGGCGCAGTGGGTTAAGCAACGCACTATGAAGCAAACCGCAGCCACTGCAGCACGAGTTCAGTCCCTGCCGCCGGCCAGGGAGGGGACCAACATGGCGCAGCAGACCTCTCCTGCCTCACCCTCTCTCCCCTCAGCAGTGTATTTCACTGATCTGCTTGTTCTGCTCCCCACTCTGTCTGGTGGAGTCTCTCACCCCCCGCACCTCTGGCCTGTACCCCAGTGCTTGTATGCATAAATAAATAAATCTTTAAAAAAAAAGTTACTATTAGTTTGAAAGAGATTTACAGGCTATTGACATCATCACTCTTGCTTACAGAATGGTAAAGTAGGAGAGAAAGAATAATCATACTACTGAGCTACCTAGAACAATTAAATTTCTCAAAAAAAATATATGACCCATGATTAAATTTCTGATGAACATATCAAAGAGACATGGTTTGAAATCTTATGCCAGCTATGGCCTTGGAGAAGGCTGACAGATCTCCAGAAGGCCCAAGTACAAGATGGCGTTTCCCAGAAGAAAAGTCAGATACACCCACCTCTGGACTTTATCAAGAAAATAATGTTGTTTCAGTGCAGAAATGCTCCCACTGTCATAAGGGCTGTCACTGCCTCCCTTCCCATTGAGATCAATATGGCTTCAGAAAGATTCTCAAAGTAGGGCCACTGCTTGGCTCTGGCACATGAAATAAACATTTTCTTTCATTTTTGAACCAGTGAGTTGTGCTAAAATCTGATGAGAGTCATCAATTAACACATATGGGATCTCTTGTTTTACTCTGTTAGAATGTCATACTAGGGACTGAGGTCCTGAAAAGCGCAGGAGGGATAAGCTGAGACCTTTCATATGATAGGACTATTTGTGAACAGACAGAGGTACACAGGAGGGCAAAGAAGAGTGGGGACCATAAAAATGTCTTTTTGCTTCCTCAGGACTCGTGTCATTCCAAGAGGAGCTTGAAGAAGATGCCATCCTTCCTGAAATCAAGTTTGTAAATTTTTATACAGTCATTGCTTTTCTAAGGGGCAAAAGGTTTTCATCCCAAAGGTGAAGTTTGGTAACAAGGAGTTTGACAATGATTGGCAGTTGACTCCTTCACCTTCAGCCACAGGGATTGGAGTTGGGAAGGACAGGAAGAGAAAGTGTTTAGGGGAAGGAGAAAGTAGACGCAGACTAAGTATATATATATTTACATGAACAGTGTGTGACACAGTGTGCTCTCAAAGGGAAAGAGGGGAGTTGTGGCATTTCCCTAGTGGAGCTGAAATGAGGACTTCGGCTGACAAGGAAAGAATGTGGGCTTCAAAACCTTGGAGACAGGAAGTGACCATTGAGGGGAGCTGGTCAAGGGAATTGGGGATGAAGAAGAGAAATGTGCTAAAGAGTTTCTGAGTGGAGAGTGGGGGTTAGAGAGAATGGGATCAGGAATTCTAACAAGGGCAGAGTCATTTCATCACATAGTGATAAAACTATTCTCATGTAAATAACAGTGCACATTGAAAGAGAAAGCTCCCCAGGAGAGGGGTGAACACAAACCACTTCTAGATAGATGTTTAGACTAACAAAACTGGGATAAATACAGAAGAGGCATTACCCCCAATCTTGGAATATAACATGGAGCTGAGATTTCTTCACATGGAATAAATGGCGAAAGAAGTTCCTAACATCACAGGCTGATGAAGTCTCATCTAGGTCTGTGGATGGTCCAGAAGAGGGACCAGAAAAGGAGAAATCAATCTAACTGATATGATGACAAGGCCTTCTTGGTCCACTTTTGCCTGTCTTCCTCTTTGGGTTCCATGTAGAATGAGTTCATAGGATCATGACATCCCCCATAGAAAATCTCCACCTAAGCCACCCCCGGCCATGGCCAAACATACAACTCTACCTTGTAAAAGGCAGGATCACTTCCACAGTCAGCTCAGAATTAAAAACAGTGATGAACCTGCAAGGGAACTTTAAGTGTAAACTGCCCACTTGCCTGGGGAGACCCAGGGAGGCAGACTTCAATTTGTGGGTGACTGCCACATGAACAGTCCCATATCCAGCTCCCTTTCTCGGGGCTCTTTTCCTATTTTAGCTACTTATACCGCCATGTTCCAGGTACACGTTAAATATTCATTCACTCATCCCTTCACTCATTCACTCATCCCTTCACTCATTCACTCATCCATTCTCTTTCTCTGTCTCCCTTCACTCAGCTTTGTAGATTTTTGAAAGTCAGTCTTTCCTGTTCATGTGTAAGACCTGAAGTTCAATTTCAAATAAACTGAGCAAATTCAATATTTTATTAATTATAGCTCCATTCATTATCTAACATCCATAGGGCTCACTTAGGGGCCACCTGGTATCTTTAGCACTGAACCTGGAGAGAGGGATGAGATAGCTGAGGCCTCAAGGAGCTTACAGTCTAACCTGTAGCATCCTCATTGGGGATATTTTTCTCTTCACCTGTCACCCACAAGGCACCTCCTACCCGTGTGACAGCAGCTTTCTACTCAATAGTCCATTTTTATTCCAGAATTGGTACTTGACTATTCGTTCTCTTTCTGGATCATTTCAGTTCAGTTTTGCTAGAAGCTTTCATGTACTTCAAGCTTCAACCTTCATGTCCTCTGTCTGATACCAGGGATCACCACCTTTATCCTCCCATCCCTTACAGTTTGCCAAGAAAAACCTCATCCCTTCTACTCTCCACACCTTGGACATCTCCTACAAGTTTCTTCCTCTAAAAGCATTTTCTTTCTTTTTTTTTTAAAAATATGTATTTATTCACGCATATAAGAATTGGTACAGTCAGAGGTACAGGGGTGAGAGGATTCACCAGAGACAGAGTGGGGAGTAGAAAAGGAGACTGACTGAAATACACTGCTGAGGGGAGCAGTGGGTGAGGCAGGAGAGGTCTGCTGCGCCAAGTGGGTTAGTTCCCTGGCCTGGATCTATTTGTGCTGCTGTGGCTGTGGATAGCTTCATATTGTTGCAACTTAACCCCTTGTGCCACCAGGGAGGCCCTAAAAGCATTTTCTTACAAAGAAAGGAAAACACACACACAATACTTATATTCCTTCAGTTTGGGTCCAGTTGCCCTGTATTCCCATCAGCCTTCGATAATCTAAAGAAGAGGGTTGTTGCTATAAGGGATTATAAACAAAACCCAAAAAAAGTAGCTCAGCTCCAGGAGCTGGGGGCAGTCCTGTGCTCAGCAGGTAGTGGTCTGCTGGGAGGGCTGGAGTTCTAGTCAGCTCATGGCAGAAAGCGAGGAGGTGAGGAGCTGTTGGCTCATCAGATTGTGATTAGCACTTCAGAGGGAGAAAGACCTCTCCGTGCTGGAGAGAGGTTATCTTTTCAAATCACAGAAGCAACATATCACCACAAAGGGATGGGCCGAGCCAACACAAAATCCTCGTATCTCTATGTGACAGCAGTGTCCCACAGATCCCCACTGAGAAGCCAGCACAGGGAGCTTTTTGCATGTTATTCTTCATTCTTTGTGACTGAACCACTAAAGAGGGACTTAAAAAGAAATCGTTAGCTAGTGGTTGATTTGTGCCCAAAACGGGGCATAATGTCCTAAGATCTCTGCCCAAAAGATTGAAAGATGGCTAATTAATTCAATAGACTCCTTCCTCTTGAGGAATTTTAAGGGAAAATCTATATTTAAAAAAGAAAGGAAGAACAAAGGCAGAGAAGTTGAATCATGAGTATGGTGATAACCAGAGGATGGAACCATGCAGGCAGCTTTGGGGATAATTCAAGGTTGCTCTGGGTGACTCACTTGTTTGTTTTTTCATTTAGTGTTTACTAAGCCCCGTTTTATACCAGGTGCTTTACTGCATGCTGTTGACTTCTGAAAAGCAAATTACCAAACCTAATCCCACAGTGCCCAATATCCCTGCCATGATCTATGTCATCTAATGATAGACTTAAGTCACCTGAACTTCCTCGGTCTGCCCTACACAACCTGAAAGCACTAATTAATTAAAGTGTAAAATAACTTGGGGTTTGAAATTCTAAGTGTGAGAGTGAGATTCAGTTCCAATTCTTCACACTCATACACACTCATAGTCGTAGTGGTTGTCACATTCATCCCTTAGCCATGGTCTCCTATTGCCGCTGAGCCTTGTGACTTGCTATGTCCAGTAATTGCTATTAGATATGAGGTAAGCAGAGGCTTAAGATGTGTTTACCATCTGGGCTTGTCTCTTGCATTCCTGCTGTACCCAGAAGAATGAGAGAAACCCTGAGCAGACCTAAGTCCCACCCATGGTTTAGAGTTAAACCCAGCCGAACCCCGGTTTGGTGATCCACATTCCAGATAAGTGAGAGAAACGAAATGCTTGTTCAGAAAAAGTACTCATGTTTTGAGGTATTTTTGACTTTGAGAAAACTTGCAGGCTAAGTGATCTGATTAAAGGTTTTTGTGACCATGGGGTTCAATAGATTTATGGTGGGGGTGGTAGATATGTAAAAATTAAAATGAAAGCAAAAAACGGGTTTTCAGCCAAGCATTTTTGTTTCCATTTGCATCAGATGTCAAAGGTTTGTCACTGAGCTCAACATAAGTCAACAGTGGGGCTGACTCAGGGCTCTGGAGCTCAGATGTAGGAACATGAAACTGGCATCACAAATGCACACTAACACCTCCATAGGGCTTGGTACAGTGCTAAGCCGGGCATGCAATGTATTTAGACACTGCTACATTTTGTTCCACAACAACTCTGCGCTCTATGAGGAACAGGATCAACTCTTCAGAAAGAAAAGTGAGGTTCAGGGAGGATGAAGGTCTTGTCTAAGGTCTCACATATGGGAAGTGGCAAAACCAACCTAAAACACAGATCTGACTATTTCTAAAGCCTGTGAACTTCTCTCTGAAGCGTCTGGGAGAGAATTTCTCTGTAAGGGAAATAATGGGAGAAACTCACAAAATGTCTAGTGAATATGGTGGTCATCAAAGCAACACTAAATATCCTCATTGTTGCCATCATTTTACAAATGTGATGGTATTTTTCCTTCCCAAACTACCAAGTTTTACTTATTTCAAAATCTCTGAGTTCTGCTTTCCCCCAGAGTAGGGTGAATCATTCCCAAATTTCCCTTTGCTATAACAGAGATACTGGTCAACTTCCCCTTCTTTATATTCCAGGAATGATCTTCTAAGTACTTGCAGATGCTGACATTAGAGCTCCTGAAACCTGTGCATCTCACACAAGTCAAAGAACATTAGGTGTGTCCTTTGCTGTACAGAAGCTTTTAAGTTTGATGTAGTTCCAGCTGTTTATCCTCTCCTTCACTATCTTTGCATTAGGTGTTGTATTTCTAAAGATGTCATTGATGTGTATGTCATGTAGGATTTTGCCTACTTTTTCTTCTAGATACTTTATGGTTTCAGGTCTTATGTCTAAGTCCTTAATCCATTTTGAGTTGATTTTTGTGCATGGTGAAAGGCAGTATTCTAGTTTCATTCTTTTGCATGTAGCAGTCCAGTTTGCCCAGCGCCACTTATTGAACAAGCTGTCTTTATTCCATTGCATATTCTTTGCTACTTTGTCAAAGATTAGTTGTTCATAAGCTTGTGGGTTTATTTCTGGGCTCTCTATTCTATTCCATTGGTCTATGTGTCTGTTTTTGTTCCAGTACCATGCCGTTTTTATGATTGTGGCTTTGTAGTAAAGTTTGAAGTCAGGAAGTGTGATCCCTCCACTTCCCTTTTTTTTCAGTTAGGAGAGCTTTGGCTAGATGAGTGGATTGGGACACTATGGTACATATATATGATGGAATACTATTCAGCAATCAGAAATGAAAAAAAACTAGACGCATTCATAGGAACATGGATGGACTGGAAGGGATGGTGCTCAGTAAAGTAAATCAGAAGGCAAAAGAAAAATACCAGATGGTTCCTCCCCTAGGAGGAATATAAGGGAACCAAATAAGGATCAAGGAAAGGAATAAGAACAATAATAACAATAAAGACACAAAAACCAAAAATGAAAAGACAAGAACAAATTGGGGACACTTGGTGGGGAGGGAAGAGGGAGAGGATTGAGGGCAGATGGAGCACAGGGGACCGAGGCAATGGTGCACTGGTGATACGGTGATGGGGAATACATGGGGATTACAACTGATGTTAAATATATATAAATTTTTAAAAATGTTAAAAATATAAATAAATAAATAAATAAATAAATAAATAAATAAATAAATAAATAAAATATCTTCTCTGTGGAAAAAAAAAGAACATTAGGAATAAAGAGCTTGCATTTCACTTCTGTAAAGGTTCCTCTTGGTCACTTAAGAGAAACATAAAAATGCTACTCACTCAACAGCAACAGACTTTCAGTTGGATGTTCCATATTTCAGTAGTTAACACCTCAGTGTGTGATGCCTCTTCCATTACCCTGTTGGGGCTAAGTGCTCAAAGGAGTGGAGAGGGCATGAAGACACAGGTACTCTAGCTTTTCATGTAGCTATGGGGGATTATGGATACTAGGGACTTGTGACAATCACGTCCTCAGTCCCAAGATTAAAGCAATGATGATGACATTAGCTAGCAGTTCTCTAGTATGTTCTAAGTTCTGGATAAAATGCTTTATACATACACTGGTATAGGAGCCCTTAAATTTTTCTGGGTAACTTTCCTAGCTTTGAATTTCATCTCTATTCCTTATTAATGGTGTGAAATTTAGTGAGTCATTTAACCTCTTGATGTTGTTTTTATCTCCAAATAGGAATTTTATTTGAACCCGCTTCAAAGTGTTAGGGATAAAGAACTAAATACATGGAAAGTAACTGAAGCAGTGACTGGCATAAAGCAAGTCGAATATGAGTGTGAGCTAGTATTATACCATATAATTATCTCAGTAAATCTAGGGTGGAGATGCCTTCTTCCCTCTTTATTTTAAATTTAAAACTGAGATTCCTAGAAGTTGAATGCTTTACTCAAGATCACTCAAGAAATAAGTGGCAGCATCAGAATTTAAATTTACTCCTATTAAACATTTGTGTGGATTTTTAATTTTTAATTAATTAATTTATTTATTCTTATAATGTTTGCTTTCTTTTCTAGGTGTAGTTGCAATAGAGGCAAAGACAGTGATGAGATGTAAAGAGCACAAGGGACTGAGGTGACAGCGCACGGGTGAAGTGGTGGTGGGAACCCACTGGGAAAAACAAACGATGTCAATTGCAATTAAATATAATAATAATAAAAAAAAGAATTTCCACTTCCAATTCACCTGTGCGCCATCACCACAGTCCCTTGTGCTCTTCCAGTCCCTGCCGTGATCCCAATCTCTCCATCTTCCCTGCAGAATGTCTCTAATTTGTAGTTGTCTATTTTTGTTTTGTTTTGTGGGTTTTGTTGTTGTTGTTGATGCCATTATTATTTTTCCCTTGATCCCCCATATTCCTCCTATCAGTGAGACCACCTGGTATTTTTCTTTTTACTTCTGTTTTATTTCACTGGGCATAATCCCTTCAAGTTCCATCCATGTTTCTGCACTAGTTTATCCTTTTGATTGCTGTATAGTATTCCATTGTGTTTATATACACATTGTCTTAATCCAGTCATCTATTTTTGGGCATTTGGGTTGATTCCAAGTCTTACCTATTATAAATAGTGCTGAAACACTTTTGAATTAATATTTTTGTGGCCTTTGAGTGAATCCCTAGGAGTGGGATTGCTCAGTCATATGGTAGCTCCATTTTTAGTAGACTGAGGAACTTCCATACAGCTTTCCATAGAGGTTGGATCAGTTTGCATTCCCACCAGCAGTGTAGGATAGTTCCATTTTCACCACATCCTCACCAACAGTTGTAGTTGCTAGTTTTTTTTTAATATGTGCCATTCTTAACTGTGTGTAAGATGGCATCTCACTGTGGTTTTAATTTGTATTTCCCTGATTATGAAGGATGTTGACCATTTTTTCATATGTCTGTTCACCATTTGTAGTTCCTCTTTGGAGAAGTCTCTTTTAAGTTCTTTTGCCCATTTTTTGACTAGATTGTTTGCTTTGTTTTTGTTGAGTCATGTTAGCTTTTTGTAGATAATGTTGATCAGTCCCTTATCAGTTGTATGGAGTGCAATTCCCCTCCCCCCAAATTAGTGGGATGTTTCTTTGTTTTGGGTAATGTTTCTTTTGTTGTGCAGAAGCTCTTCAAATTGATGTTGTTCCTGCTGTTTAACCTTTTCCTTCACTTTCTTTGCTTTAGGTGATATGTCTTTAAAGATGTTACTGAGATGTATGTCATGTAGTGCTTTTTCTTTTTTTAAAGATTTATTTATGTATATAAGAGCTTGGGTACAGGCCAGATTCATGGGCGGTGAGAAGATCCACCAGAAACAGAGTGGGGAGCAAAACAGAGGAGCAGCAGGCTAGGCAGGAGAGGTCTGCTAAGTCATGTGGGTCACCTCCCTGGCTGGCACCAGAGATATAACTCATGCTGCAGTGGCTGCAGTTTGCTTCATAATGAGTTGCTTAACCCATTGTGCCACCAGGGAGGCCCCTCATGTAGTGCTTTGCCTAAATTTTCTTCTCTATATTTTATGGTTTCAGGTCTTATGTCCTAACTCATTGATCCATTTTGAATTAGTTTTGTGCATAGTGAGAGGTAGTAGTCTAGCTTCATTTTTTTGGATGTAGTAGTCCAGTTTTCCAAGCACCATTTATTGAACAAACTGTCTTTGTGCCATTGCAAATTTTTTTGCACTTTTGTCAAATATTAATTGTCCATAAATCTGTGGGTTTATTTCTGGGTTTTCTATTCATTTCCATTGGTCTGTGTGCCTGTTTTTGTTCTAGGAACATGCAGTTTTAATTATTATGGATTTGTAGTATAATTTGAAGTCCAGAATTGTGATACCTCCATTTCCCTTCTTTTCCATCAGGAGAGCTTTGACTATTCGAGGTTCGTTGTGTGTCCATATGAATTTTATTAGTATTTGTTCTATTTCTTTGAAGTTTTTATTGGAATAGCATTGATTTTGTAAATTGCTTTTGGTTAGGATGGCTATTTTGATAATGTTAATTCTTCCAATCCATGAGCAAGGGATATTTTCCATTTCTTTGTGTCTTCTTCTATTTCTTTTAACAATGTTTTATAGTTTATATAGGTCCTTCACCTCTTTTGTTAGGTTTATTCCCAAGTATTTCATTTTTTTTGTTTCAATTATTAAAGGGATTTTTTTGAAATTTTCTTCTTTCGGTTGATTGTTTGCATTGTGGGTCCTATGTGGGTCCCCTCCCTGGCTAGCGGCAGGGATTGAACTCGTGCTGCAGTGGCTGTGGTTTGCTTCATAGTGCATTGCTTAACCCACTGTGCCACTAGGGAGGCCCCTGTGTTGATTTTGTGTCCTGCTACTTTACTAAATGGTTATTTTGATTAGTTTTTCTGTGGTGTTTTTGGGGTTCTCTATGTATATTATCATATCATCTGCAAATAATGATAGTTTTACTTCTTTCCCTATTTAGATCCCTTGTATGTCTTTTCTGGTCTTACTGCTATGACTATGGTTTCCAGTATTATATTGAAAAGCAGTGGTGAGAGTAGACATCCTTGTCTTGTTCCAGATCTTAAGGGAAAGGTCTTTAGCTTTTCACCATTGAGAATGATATTGGCTATGGGATTGTCATATATGGCCTTTATTATATTAAGGCATGTTACTTTATCCCAGGAATTTCAAGGGCCTTTATCATAAATGGATGTTGAACTTTGTAAAATAGACACTGTCTCAGCGTCTACTGATATGACTATATGATTTTTATTTTCCTTTTTGTTGATGTGTTGGATTATATTAATTTTTGGATGTTGAACCATCCTTGTGTTCCTGGAATAAATCCTACTTGGTCATGGTGAATTATCTTTTTGATGCATTATTGGATGCTATCGGCTAGGATTTTATTGAGGATTTTTGCGTCAGTGTTCATTAGAGAAATTGGCCTATAGTTTTCTTTTTTTGTGTCGTCCTTGTTTGGTTTTGGTATTAATGTAATGCTGGCTTCACAAAAAAAGTTTGGTAGTATCCCTTCCTTTTCAATTTTTTGAAAGAGGTTGTGTAGGATAGGCACTAGAGCCTGTATTGCTATATATTTTTCTCTTAAAATTGCTTTTGCTCTGTGCCAGTTATTCTGGAGAGTTGTGTCCTTATAATCATTCATCTCAAGGTGTTTTTTTTTAATTTCTTCTTTGACCTCTTCACTGATCCACTGATCTACTTCCAATAGAGTGGTAGGAGGGCCCCTTGCCTTCTTTCCATGGTCAGCTAAGATAGCTGGTATGGTTTCGATCTTAGTTTATCTGTTGATGTTTGTCTTGTGTCCGAGTATGGGCTCAACCCTGGAGAATGATCTGTGTGAATGTGAAAAAAATGTGTACTCAGATTTTTTTGGGTGCAGTGTTCTATAGATGTCCGTCAAGTTCATAAGGTTTAGGTTCTTGCTGAGAGCTTTAGTGTCTTAAACAGAAGAAAACAAGCAAATCAACTTCTGATGGCATAAAATGTTTTTTAATGTGAAGAAACTGGTGAATGATATCTAGGATCTGGGGTTGTTTAATGAGTATAACAGTGTGGTTTCCAAGCTGGACTGACCAATAAAACTACAAGGAAAATACTTCTATTGTTTGTTCCAGTTTCCTAGTCCCTCCCTTTCTTCTGAGATCCTGATTGGAACGATTTTTAATGGATTCCCAGGTGATTCAGGTCATCCAGCACGTCTGGAAATCTGAAGAAACCAGGCACTTGATGGTTGTTGAATGCATTCAGATCTCGGTATGGGCTGCCCAGTCCATCTTCCCACCGCAGTGGGAAGGACTGTGCCCATGAGCTCCAATGCTAAGGTGTGTGAGAGAAAAACCCTCTTCACACAAACACAGCTCAGTTTCCTGGCAGCTCACACCCATTGTACCTCCTCCTGGAAGCTCAGTGAACAAATCCATTTCTCTGACAGTCAGTGGCAAGTAGGGGGTGGTGGTGTGCAAAGTGGACAAGGAAGACTAATTGAGAGAGACACCCTGCAGCTAGCACTCAGATTTGTCCTCATTGTTCAGGGGATGCACATTCCCTCTTCATACGCACTCCCCTGCTGAACTGTTTCAAAATCTCTAGTCATTTAGCTGTCAATTTATGTCAAGCATGACATCAGCTCACAGCGGTCCTGTCTCACGGATCCCTCTGCTGTTTTTAAAACATCTCATTTTCCTCCTACTTTCTCCTTCTGGCATCAGGGAGTTGGCATTGTCTGATACGCCCTTACTGGGAACTGTAAATTCTCTATGTCTGCCTAGAACCTGGGGAACCTAAGGAAGTGGGCTTCCTCACCAGGTCTTGGCCTGTCAACCTTCCAGCTCAGACACATAGCAGATTAATTCAGATCCCTGACATGTAGATGCAGGATGGAATCGAAGATCAATGATTTCATTACAGAAACACAAAAAGGGACACAATGCTGGGAAGCCTGAGGGGGTTATACAGCTAACCCTGCAAGTTTGACCCTAAGTGAAAGAGAGAGAAAAGTGCTAGATGAAAGTGCCCTGCAGTCAAAAAAGGTACTTGCAGGCTGTAGGGGAGTCCTCCAGCCAAAGCCAGCCGGCAGACTGTTCCGACACTTCCTGGAACAAGTTAGCCTTAGTATCTCTCAGCCAGACAGGACTGACTGAGTCACTCACGGGAACAATTAACGAGAAGCATGGCTTTATTCCAAATGCTGCCATGGACCTTAGAGTTTAGCAGCTGGGGTCATGGGTACTTATGGTTTGAGCTCTGTGAGGCGTAGTCTCATGATGGCCACACTTGGCAAATGTAACAGTTACTGTTTAAAGGAACATCTCCACCACTCAGGTGATGGAAATCTCCACCAAAGCTTTTTAAAACTTAACTACTCCTGCTCATCCAAAGTGTACAGAAAGATTCCTTATTCTTCAATAAATATTGAGGAACCTAGGGAATAGTTGGGTCACTTGTAGAAGTGTGTTCATTAGGAGAAACAACTAAGCTGGTTATAGGAGGATGATTAATCATTCATTTCTGTGTGGGAGGCAGCCAGGAGATGCCCTGTAATTAGCTTGGGCATAAGAATGGAATAAAGACTCAGACTGGCCTGAAATCACAAAGAGAAATATTTTATATAGAGTTCCATAGTAGAAAGCATACACATTCAGACAGTTGTTCAAAGAAATATTGTAAAGATAAACTAATACTGTAGTAAGCAAAATAATGGTTTCCCCAAAAGATGCCTATCCTGATACCCCTTGAAACTGGTGCTAATGTTAGGTTGTATGAGAAAGAAATGAAGGGTACAGTAGAGCTAAGATTGCCAGTAAACTGATCTTTAGATGGGGAAAGTCCCCTGGATTATCTAGGTTTGCCCAATGTGATCACAAATGTCATGAGGAAGGTCAGGATCAAAGGGAGATTTAATGACTCTGCTGCTGCCTTTGAAGATGGAAGACCCATAAGCCAAGGCATGGCATGGCCTACAAAAGCAGAGAAAAGCAAGGATCCTCACCTAGACTCCTAGACTCCCTCTAAAACTTCCCAGAGGAAATGTATAACACCCAGATTTTAGCCTACTGACATCTATGCTGGCATCTGACTTCCAGAACTAAAAGTCTGTACACACACACACTCACACACAATTTTTTTAATATAAACTTTTTTAAATTTACATATATTTGACATTAATTGTAATCCCCATCACCATATCACCAGTGCACCATCACCTCAGTCCCCTGTGCTCCGTCTGCCCTTCATCCTTCCCCTTTTCCCTCCCCACCAAGTGTCCCCAGTTTGTCCTTGTCTTTTCATTTTTGGTTTTGTTTCTTTCTTGTTGTTATTATTATTATTATTATTGTTCTTATTCCTTTCCTTGATCCTTATTTGGTTCCCTTATATTCCTTCTAGGGGAGGAACCATCACACACACAATTTTAAGTCACTAAGCTGTGATAATTTGTCTTATCAACAAGTATAAACTCAGGCAATTTCTTGGGCCTCCCTGGTGGCATAAGGGTTAAAGTCTCAACACTATCAAGCTATCGCCGGTCACTGCTGCATTGAGTTCGATCCCTGGCCAGGGAGCTAACACACATGGTGCAACAGACCTCTCCCATCTTGTCTGCTGCCCTCCTCAGCAGTGTATTTCAGTAGATCCACCTATTTTTCTCCCATCTCTGTCTCTGGTGAATCCTCTCAACCCCCACACATCTGGCCTACACCCCAGTTCTTGTATGTATAAATAAAATTTAAAAAAATCTTTCACACTGATGATATGGTGATGGGGAATACATGGGAATTACAATTGATGTCAAATATATATAAATAAATAAATCTTTCATTAAAAAAAATAAGGCTGTTCCAAAATCAGAATATAGAAAGATGTCAATTTGTAGATATTAATGACATGGATCTTTATTTTCTTACAAATATTTTAAGTGAGTTAACTCACTAAAAAGCCTATAGAATAATTAGTATTATCCCCATTTTATAGATAACTAATTGAGAATAAACATTTCAAGTTACTTGCCTAGATCACACTGCTGATAATTGCTAATGCTGGAGGTTAAATCAAGGCAATATGAATTTATCTTCCACATCCTTAAACAGAACACTATACTTCCTTTTCTTCCATCTTCCAGAGTGGACGGATGGCATGGAATAGTCTTCAGACAGCCAGGTAGGAGGCGGTCTGCACATGAAGCTAGAGTGATGTGGGAGGCCCAGCTTCAAGGACAGGGTAAGAAAGGAAACTGGCAGTGCTGGAAGCTACAGTTTGAGGAATGTGGGCTGAGATGGTCACTGGAACTAACTAGTAACCCTAGAAATATCCATAAGTAGCCCATTATAGAGGAGAAATGGAACAGGATGTTAAGAAAAGAAGGTGCAATGTTGCATCAAAAGCAGATTGTGAACATTGCATGGGGTGGGGGATGCATTAAGAAATGAGAGCCCTTGCAAAATAAGACAGAAATGAAACCAAGTGAAAAAATGCATACTTAAATATTTAAGTGGTTGTTATTCATGAGTACTTTTTTTTAACAGAAGGAATGAAAACACCTGAAAGTGAAAGTAAGTGACCAAATATTGGACCTGCCCCCTTTCTACCCTCTCCCTCCCTACCCCATTGGCCAGGGTGGAAAGAAAAGATTAACCTTCAGAGTTAACCTTAGCAAGAAAAGACATTCTTTTCTCTGAGGAGAGAGGAGGAAGGAACACAGTGAAGACAGAGAGGGTGAGTGTACACAGAGATGACTTGATTCACCACATCACCCTCCAAGGAGGGAGTCAGGCAGAGGGCCTCCAGGTTAGGGAGAGCAGAAAATATTTGGAATTGGAATTGTGATAAGTGAGATGGGTGACTGATAAAAGATGAATAAAGCATTCTTGAGGGAAGGAATTTATTAGAACATAAACTTTATTCACAAATGTTGAGAATGAATTTCGTTTTGAGACACGCTGGAGAAAGGCAAAATGGAAGTCCATTATTTCCCTCTTTTTGAATCATTTTAAAATGACCAAGTGAAAGTCAGCAATGAGTTCAATGGAAAGTATCCCTGTAAAAATGAAGATCATTTTGAAAACTGCCTGAGTCTGATATTTGTATTCATGTAGGTTCATCCCAGGAGACGGAGACCCCTATAATGGAGCTTCTGAGCCTCCCAGTCAGCCTTTGTGCTGAATTGGCAGAATTTGGGGAGAGGGGAAAAAAAGCAATTGTGTTTTGTCCTGAATCACTAGCTACAAAGCACCCAAAGTCTCTAATGTACCAGAGAGCAGGGAGCAGCCACCAGGAATTCCTGACAGAGTTGGCAGTGAGCTGCTATGTCCTTTTAGTGCTCATGAATGGTGGCCATGGGACAAGCATTTCCTTGCCCGTTATGAAGTCATAGGCATTGAAGAACGAGGATGGGTGAAGACAAGAAGGTTCATGGAGACAAAGCTACCCTGCAAGGATGCATTTCATGAGTCCAGGGGTTCTGCTTGTGGACGAGGACTTCGCTTGAACAAGTCACTGAAACCGTCTATGTCTCAGCTGCCTGCACACCACACAGAAGTGCCCACTAGCTCACAAGATTGTCTGGAGGATGGAGAGAGGTGCTTTGTTTAATAGTTCAGCACTGTGGTGCCATGGAAGGAGCCCCCAATGTCACATCTACGGTATTTTTACAGACGTGGTTCAGTGATTTTAAATGGTACTCCTGTTAACCTTGTCATCACCCACACACTGTCCCCCGGGTGGCCACCATGAGTCTGGACTGCCCCATGGGATCTGCTCCCTTTCCTTCTCCATTCTTGAGACTGAGCTTTTGAACTTTGTCCATCCCTAACCCTCTGGATAACCTATGGCAAAAGCCATTGGGGAGGAAAGACAAGGAGGAAAAAGCAAGCATTCACGCCTCCCCTCTGCCCCATGCGTCTCAAGTGAAGACCTGAGTGCTGTCAGGAAGTTTTCTCTGCAAGCCCAGCTCTCTCCAAGAGTTCCAGGAGGTATCCCACCTGTCACCCACTCATGCCAATGCTGGTCACTGCTCCCTGCTGGTGCTATTCCTGAGTGCTGCACTGCCCTTGGGGGTTCCCCACATTCTACCCACACATGTATAAACGGTGCCTTAGTTGTGCCACACTTGGCTGTGTCCTGCTAATTTTAGCCCAGGTTTATTCAAGTAATATCGCTTCCCTTATTCAGAAAGGCCAGGCAGGGCAAGGGTCACTAAATTCTTAACAACTTAATGTTTACAGTGAAGCGACTACAAAGTGCTTAATTCAGAGCTGGGCCCTCTCTGTTCCTCCCTGGGTTCAGGCAGCCTGCCTGAACCCAGGTCCCATCCTGTCCTGCAGCCCAGGGGAAGCACTGGGCCAGTGGCAGTAACTCCTTATTGGGCCATTCCAGAGGGGCAGACCCAGGCCCAGGGGAAATTATAAAGGAGACTCAATCTTGGGAAGTAGCTAACCTGACTGGCACCGTACTCTACAAGAACAATTGGGGGTAGGTTTTTAGAATGTATTCCAGTGGTGAGTTTGTTTAAAAGAGGAAAGGTACAAATTTTGGTTTCTTTTCTTGACATAGTCTTGTGGGGAGAAGAGGTGGTGGAATGCCTGGAACAGATATGAAAAGCCAGACTGAACAACCAAAAGTTCCAGTTCCTCCTCTTATAATAAGCACCCTCTCCCCCACTGAGGGTAGAGTCCTGGCTCTAGCACCTGGCTCTGCCCAGCCAGCCGCATTCCAGGTACTACAGTTTGCTCACTGATCTAACACTGGTCAAGCACTACACTTGTTTTGGGCAATAAAAGAACTTCAACAACCTGACTCAGGAGTCAGGCTAGAATGTAGATCTCACCCTCATCATCTGCCAGTTATGTCTCTAAGTAGGACTCTCAATCGCCACCTGCCTCAGTTTCCACAGTTGTAAAACAAGCATTCAAGTCATGAGATGTATTTACCTAAGACATGGAATTTCTTAGCACAGTGACAGGGCAAATGATCAATAATTATTATTTTAATCCATGATGGGAATGATTGGAAAACTGTCTCACCCAGAACACAATCATACCTGCAGGCAACCCATTGTCCAACAGGGTCAGAAGAGAAACATGAGCAGGAGAAAACTGCCTCCTTCTGCACAAGTCACAGAGGCCCCAGGAGCCCCTGGAAGGGGGGCTGGTGTTAGTTAACTTCTTCAGAGGCCAGCCCCTCTGAGTGGGCTCCCTGCTGGCAGCCTCTTCTAGAGGTCCTGTCTGATGAAGACTTGTCAGCTGCCTCCTCAGTCACCTAATTTCAACTCTGAAAAGCTCAGCTGCAACAGTGCTTGTCTTTCCTTCTATGTCAATGCCTTGGCTTTTCTCTCTCACTGCTCCTAGCCTTCTGACCAGGCATTTTCATCCCTTCATTGCACAGAACCCTTATAGCTGTTTTCTGCTGTTTATACAGGCCCCGTTTTCCTCTCCTCTCGTGCATTAATCAGTCCCAAAACTGTTGAGGGAGAGAGTTTGCAGAATCAGTGTCAGAAAATTAAGAGTGTCTAATTGCAATATGATGTGAGCCACCCTTAAATGAGGGGGGTGGGGAGGGAGAGAGAGAGAGAGTTTGGACGTGGGCTTAAATGAATGATGTCATGAGGACACCAGTGCCAACCAGCAGCAGCAAGACCAACGAAAGAGCAGCGAGAGTACCAAGTGAGCAGTACTGACCAACACGCAGCAAGAGCGGAATACAGAGCAGCAGCAAAGCAGCCGAGAGAGTGAGATGCGCCGGGGGCTGGGAGGCCTGCCAGCCTTCCAGCCCCTCGGCACCCATACCTGCCATGTACCTGGCCACCTCTGTAATAAAAGCACAAAAAGCCACTGAGTGCTCCAAGACTCCTTCCTTTACCACCCCCTCCCCCCCCATCTGCTAGAACCATCCTGAACTTGCTCTGTACTCCTTCCTGCTGCTACAGTGTGTGTATGTGTGTGTGTGTGTTGGGGGGGCAGCAGTTGAGGGATGGGGGAGATTTACTTGAAAATAATGTATAAGATTATTTGCATTTAAAAATGTGGAAATTGGTCACAGTGCATTACTCTCTGGAAAGGAGAACAAGGTCAGCAAGGATAATGCAAATTAAGAAGGCCTGGCTGAGAAATGTAAGAAACTGTAGTTATTGTAATTGTAGTGATGATGAGAATATTGCCATCATCTCATCATCATCATCTCATCATCATCATCATCATCATTTATTGGGTGCTAACTACCCACATTCAACTGCACTACGGCTTTACATTCTGGATATCACGGAACCTCACAGCAGTCCTGTGAGCCAAGTAAGATTATTTTATCTCTGTTGTATGGAGAAAAACACCAAGGGTCGGAGAGGCCAGGGACTCGCCCACTCACAGGACAGCCATGGAACAGGGGACGAGGACCTGCCCAGCCTCGCATCACTGTCTCCCTGCTTCCCAGGATTCTCTCTTACATGGAGTTACCAAGTCCTGTGTCCTCCTGGAGAGTCCATGTTTTGTGACTTCGCACTGTCCACACTGGTCCTGTGGGAGCCTCCTTTAGGCACCCTGATGACTTCTATGCTCCACCCCCACTCACCACCGTGCCCAAACCAGCCACAGCAACAGGGGCTCCAGGTCAATTGTGGTTTGGGGAATTCTGACTTTGTTAATTTTTTTTCACACCCTTACACTAAAAGGGATAAAACAAAACAACAACAAAATTTAATTAGGCTGAATGATACCATGAGTGTGCATACAGGAGATGAGGGTCCTTCTGCCCAGCCCTGGGAGTAGACCAGGGCACTCACTTTAGAAAGTATTCTGGCATCATGTCAGTCAATGTAGGCATGCCTTATGTGGAACTTTCCTACAGCTGCTGTAGCAAATCACCACACTTAGAGGCTTTGAACACCTCAAATGTGTTACTCTGTAGTTCCGGAGGTCAAAAGTCTGAGGGGGATCTCAGCCTTGAGGTTGGCAGGGCGGTGCACCTTCTGGAGGCTCCAGGGACAGGACATTTCCTGGCCTTTTCCAACTTCTAGAGACCACCTGATTTCTTGGCAACTGCCCCTTCCTCCACCCTGAGTCCCTCTCCTACTCCCATAATTTTCTCTCTTTCTCTGATAAGGGCACCGGTGATGGCACTGGACCCACCCACAGCCCAGGACCATCTCTAATATCAAGGTTCTTAACCATATTCAGAGTCTCTTTTGCCTCTTAAGATTCACAAGTCCTGGGAATTAGAAAGTGGACATTTGAGGAGCCACCATCTGCCTGCTGTGCCTCTGATCTAGGAATTCTATTCTAGGTCTGTAAGACTTGGGGACTTCTCATGCCCAGCCACTGGGGGTTGAAAGTCTGTCATTGGATATTATTGGAAAGTTGGGGACCACAACTGCATGTTCCACACCGAGAGAGCCAACAGTGAAGCTCGGAGGACACACTGCCCAGAGGGAACTACAGAGATTAGAAGTACAGCCTGGCTGTTTACAGCCTAGAAAAGAGTGTGTGATGTATGGAAGTAAAAATAGAATAAGGTACATACCACAGGTCATTTATATTAATTTTAAACTAAACACTCATATATAAAAAGGTAGTATGTGGCTTGCATGAATAAGCAAAAAGATGAAATTGTTCGTGTTGACAGCTGCCCGTGGGAGAGAAGGCATGGGGTGGGCAGGGGCCATAAAGGGGATGAAGGAGAAAGCTGACTCCTTAAGCTTTCTTACTCACTCACCCGCCTGGAGGTGCTCAGGTCTGGGGTGGTAGATACTGAACGGAGTTCTTGCCACTGTCCTCATCTGTCTTGTTGCCTCTCTCGCTTTGCCTTGGGCTCCTTGAGAGCAGGAGTCATCTTGTTGTCCTTGTGTCCTTGTAGACAATGCCTGACTCACAGTGGGTCCCTATATGTTTAGTTCAATTGAACAGTGAATGAGGGGAAAGTGAGGCTTCTACAGTGGTGTGTCTCATCTGAACTGACATGTAGGGAAACTGCTGAGGACACCTGAAGGGTCTTAAAACATGCTGACTCATAAAACTTTTTTCTTTCAAATGAGCAAAGGACAGGGTTGGCAACAAGAAGAGAGCCCTGTTCTGCCTTTAGCTCCTCAGGACAAACTGTAAAAAAAAAAAAAGAAGTAGTCATCACAATGGAAAGGCAGAATCGACAACGGTAGAAAGGAAAGAAACCCCAAAGAGGGGGAAGGTTCGTCAAGCAGCACTGAGTCACACAAAATGCAGGGAAGCAGCAGCAGAGTGGACTGCTGAGCCAGGGGAGAGAGAGTAACTCCAAATATTTCAAAAGGCAGCAGTAGACTCTGTGATTCTACACTGGGATTGACATTGTTCTGGGTCAAGACTCCAGAAGAGATCATTAAAGTGATGGTTTTGAACACTTAGAGATGGAATCAAGGGGTGATCGTGAGCAGCCTGTACAAGTTCATTAAAATTGAGTTGTGCCTGAGTGACTTGGTTCCCTTCTTGGATGTTAAATGGCAAAACACAGGCCTGTGAGAGAGCTTTTCACATGAATTTCAGTGAAGAAATGAATAAGCTCTCATCCTTAGTGGTTTTCAGGACAAGGTGATGCTTGCCCTGGGATCCACTTCATAACCAAATGGCATTGATTCGTGGAATGTTTCTAGACTAATACTACAACCTATAATATTGAAAACAGCTCATGCAAGTCTTTCACATGATAGGCAGCGTCCTTGGCACTGCACATGGATTTAGCCATTTTTTCCCCCATCAACTCCATGGTGAAAAGCCATTATTCTACTTTGCAAGTGAGGGTGAGGAGACAGGTGAAATATCTTCCGCAGTGCCATAGTAAGCAGCAACCAGCTCCAGAGACTGGGCTCACTGGAGTGCTACTCTCCTGGAGAATCTTTACATTAGAGCTAGGCAGTGCAGCCACGGAAATGGGACTGGGAAAGCAAGAGCCTCTATAGAAGTGCAACAAACATTTCCCTCGTCTTTTCCTCTCTTTGACAACTCTGTTTGTCAACCAAAAATAACCCGTGCTTGAATTTGTTCTGCCTGGTCCTTTCTCTATAGCAGCAGTAATGGAGCCTGTTTAGGACCCATTTTCCTTTATGGTGATGGTCTATTTCCCACAGGACCCATGGTCCTGACTTGCATCTAATCAATACCCCTGGTGTTTGGTTTGGGGAGTCAACCTCACCCCATGCTGCTCTTCTCTAAACCTTCTGTTTAAAATACATCTGTGCGGGGTGCTGTGAGAAAGAGAAATGAAAAAGCTTATAGCTGGGTCCAGCCAGCATGAGCTAGAGGGTTAATGTCTTAAACACCTGAAGAGTTTCCCCTCCCAAGTAAATCCTCCTCTGAGCAAAGGAATCACTGCAAACAGGGTTAATGGTCATGCACAATCAATTGCTGCAAGACCAGGATTTGGATGATACACCCCTGTTCAAATAGAATCTGGAAGAGGCAGCACCTAAGGGCACTGACAGTTATGCGGAAATAATCCAACTGACTTAACTGTCTGGGCTTTTTACATTTCATTCTTATCTAAACAGAGTGATCTGTTCCACACTGTATTGTGACTGAGTATAAACCATTTGGGTTCAGGGTGAAATGTGGGGATGAGTTTTTTATCAGAAACACATGTGGTCATCCAGTCACACTGAGTGTCTGCTGGGAGTAAACTAGTGGAACGCATGACATCCAGGAGCTGGAGTCAGGGACACGGGACCTCATCCTCTATGCCTGTGCTGGCTGGCCTGAATCCCTCTACCTTACAATCCTTAACTTTTAAAGTCTAGGTGGTGATCTATCCCACAAAGCTATTGTATAGATTATGTTTGTCTCTTCCGAACTTAAAACAAAGATTGAAGTGCAAGTTCTTTATTAGGAAAGAAAAGGGAGTGCCTCGATGGGAAACAACAATGAGGTAGGGAGGCAATACAACTGACAAGAGGTTTGTTATCAAATCAGCTCTCAGTATGGGGAAACTGGAGCTTCATCTCACTGAGAGCTTAAGAACTGCCACAGCAAGGGAGGAGGCAGCTGGGGTATTTATATGCTTATTCCTTTGGTTGAAGGCTACTTTGGGTGTGTGCTCTTCCCAAGTAAATGAGGTTAAACACCAACTTTGGTCACTTGTTTGTGTGCTCTTTGCACAAAATGAGTTCTGTGTTTGATCCCAGGTACAGAGAATGAGTACATGCTCTTGTGATCATTTCACTGAAGTGCACAAGACAGAATTTACTGGGAGCAGTGCATAGCAGCCAGGGTAGGGAACTAGTAAGGGGTTCTGGAAAATGAATATCAGGAATTTAACCTATTATGCAGGTCTGGGAGCAACTTCCTCCTCCCAGTCAGGTGAAGTTTGACTGAACCCTTAAGGGTATGCAGGCTTTAGCCAGGGAAAACACTATCAGTGCAGGCAAAACTAATACTCAGGTGATTCAATCATTGAGAAGACCTTGAAGTAGGAGAGACCAGGACTCAACAAACTATGGCCCCAGGTTTAAAACCACCCAGTTCCTATTAATGCCAATAAAATTTTATGAAACAGCCATAATCATTCATTTATGTCTTGCTAATGGGGGCTTCCACCATCAGAAGTAAGTAGCTGCAAGAGAAACCATTACCCACAAAACCATTAACCATAAACACCCACCTGAAATGCCTTACATATCAAATGCTAATGTGAAGAACTTCTCTAGATTAAAGTAAGCAAGAGAGGTAAAGTAGCATAGAAGCCAGCAAACTTTTCTTGACCTCTGATTTATAGAAGGGACTGAAGCTAGATTCTAACGCATTTTAAATGATCAATAATGTTTTTTACTACTTGATGCAGATATGCAAAAGGACCCACTTATGAAAAGCCTCTTGAGGAGAACAAAAAGGAAAAAAAAAGAAGAAGAAGAAGAGGAGAAAAACTACAATGCCATGTGATAGATTCTGTAATAAAAGACCATACCAAAGCTGTATTGAACTGCCAAGAAGAAATAATTAGTTCTACCTAGGGAGTGGAGATGGCATTACACAGGAAGAGATGGGTCTTGAAGTCAAAGTTCCCTTCTAGGTTAATGTAGGGACATAGAATTAATCTTGGCAGGTGTAGGATGTATTCAAAAGTATAGAAAAATGAGAAAGGAAAAAAGTGTTCAGGAGAGATTGCAGTCTACCTCCTTTGTGCCTCCCAGCAACTGGCAGGGCATAAGTGTTGCCTCCTAGGAGAATTGCCACTTGAATCCCCTCACCTCCACTACCAGATTAAAAAAAAAAAAAAATAGAGAGTTAGTCAGCAAGAACAGGCAGTAACTGGATCACTGGGTTTGAGGATTTGTCAGAAAATAACAAATTCTCTGGTTAAAGGATTCAAGACAGGGAAGTAGAAGGTAGCAGATAAATGAAGCAATAAGGTTTGAAGTGTTAGGATCCTTCAGTATAAAAACCATATATGTTTGACCTCCCACTGGCCAAATGGTTAACAATGGGAGAACCGTACAGCTGATTCTAACTGCATAGCATAAAATAAGGTTCTGTACTCCCTGCTGATACAACTCTAAATATGAGAATAAGTTAACACGTGACAGGAGGGGAAGAGAAGCTCTTTGCCAAACTAGAATGCCAGCTAATAGTTGTAGAAGGGATCATGAAATTGGAAAATCACCATTTGACGATCACAAAAATGCTGTTTTGGGAAAAGATCAATGAAGGCTAGAACCAGTGAGTAAAGTTGAAAAGAAACAAGATATTTGTGAGTCTGGACATACCTCCTTATACAATGACTATAAATTAAAAGGGAGGGGCCTCCCTGGTGGCGCAGTGGGTTAAGCAACGCACTATGAAGCAAACTGCAGCCACTGCAGCACGAGTTCGATCCCTGCTGCCTGCCAGGCGGGGGACCCACATGGTGCGGCAGACCTCTCCTGCTGTGCCCGCTGCTCCCCTCAGCAGTGTACTTCCATTGATCTGCCTGTTCTGTTCCCCGCTCTCTGTGGTGAATCCTCTCACTCCCCCCCCCATACCTCTGGCCTGTACCCCAGTGCTTGTATGCATAAATAAATAAATCTTTTAAAAAAATAAGTAAATAAATTAAAAGGGAGAAAATGTCAAGTTTCTGTAGAAGGGACTTGAGGGAAACTACCGTAGTTAAGAGATCAGAATCAATGACACAAATGATACAATTGATGTGCTTCCGGATTCTACAGGACTCAGGCATACGTCGGTAGCATTCTTGCCATAAATGTATGACCTGGAGCTAACTGTAGACCATGTCACACATCTGAACTTGGGCTAGCATAGTAAGATGCCTATAATAGTAGAATTTGTCAAGGTTTTGAAAGACAGAATGAAGCTGAGGAACTTCTCTAGATTAAAGTAAGCCAGAAACACATGAGGTCTAAACACAAGTTAAGATCCTTGATTGAGTCCTGAATCAGAACTTATTTTCAGGTGCTATCAAGAATATTAGGGCCACAATTGGCCAAATCTGAATAGATTTTTAGACTAGCAATATTCTTTCAACAATATTAATTTTCTAATTTCATCATTGTTCCATGGTTCTGTAAAAGGAAAAAATAATCTCTGTCTTTGGGATATGCTGTTCTACAGATTAGAGGTAAAGGGGCACTGGGCCTATTATTTATTCTCGAGAGGTTGGAGGTGGGGAAACAGGAATCAAGTACATATGGTAAAATGATAGTATCTCAGAAATCTGTGTGAAAGGTATAAGAAATCATCTCTATTCTTTTAGAAAATTTCTCATATTTTTGAATTAATTCCAAACAAAAAAGTTAAAAATAGTATCTGTATGTTTTGGAAGACCGCTGGAGTTACAGAAGAGTCAAACCAATCTGGACTGGAATCTTGATTGAATAGCTGTGTGACCTTAAACAAGTTAGTTAACCTACCCGAGGCTCAATTAGCTCATTAATAAAATGGGAAGACTAGTACCCACTTCTCAGGGTGAGGAAATGTGAGTAAAGATAACACAGTCTGAGACATTTTGGAGTCTCCCTTTCAAGAAACTCTGTTGACCCTGGCTGGTCAATTGCAGGGTTTTGACATGTCTTGCAAATTTTAGGTTTTCCCTGTTCATTTGGCTTTACTAGATGGCCAGGCTATCGGTTCCAACTTTCTCTTTAAAATGCTAGTTCAGGCCCTCCTTGGTGGTGCAAGGGGTTAAGCACTGCACTGTTAAGTATCCACAGCCACTGCAGCATGGGTTTGATCCCTGGCCAGGAAGGTGACCCACATGACGCAGCAGACCTTTCCTGCCTCTCCTGCTGCTCCCCTTGGCAGTGTATTTCAGCAGATCCACCTGTTCTGCTCGCCACTCTGTCTCTAGTGCATTCTCTCACCCCCCCCCCACACACCTCTGACCTGTACCCCAGTTATTATATACATAAATAAATCTTTAATTTTTTTTAAAAACAGTAGTTCATGGGAAAGTTGATGGACAGTAATAGAGTCAAAATAAAAGTTTAATAAATTCCTCTTTCCCAACATGGCTTCTTGTTTTCCTTAAACTGAGGAGAGCATTCTCTTTACTAATCTGGTTTCCAGAACTTTGGAAGGGCATGTGGGGAGGGAAGAAGAAAAGTGAAAACATATGCAGCTGTTTAAGCAGGGAGTAGAAATGTTAGGGGGAAAGGTGGTCCTAAATGGATTATGGGTGTGTGGACTCCAACCCCCACTCCAGACCATCAGTGTTCCAGAACCACAAATCCGATAAGATGATTATTGAAGAGTGGATTACTGGGACCTGAGGGTGGAGTTGAGCAGCCAGGCTGGCTGTAAAAACTGAGGTGAGCCTGGGACACGCTCTCTCTTACGGAGGAGCCAGACCCCCTTCCTTCGGAGCCATTCATTCGACTCGGAGCTAGCCCTCAACGTGCCATTGCTTAGATCTGGTAGAGTATTTGTGGATTTGTGTTTTTTTTTTTTTAAGATTTATTTATTCATACATACAAGATCAGGGGTACAGGCCAGAATGCAGGGTGGTGAGAGGATTCACCAGAGACAGAGTGGGGAGCAGAACAGGCAGATTGACCTGAAACACACTGCTGAGGGGAGCAGCGGGCGAGGCAGGAGGGGTCTGCTGCGCCATGTGGGTCCCCTCCCTGGCCGGCAGCAGGGATCGAACTCGTGCTGCAGTGGCCATGGTTTGCCTCACAGTGCGTTGCTTAACCCACTGCGCCACCAGGGAGGCCCTATTTGTGGATTTGTATCCTTTTCTTTTTCCTTTGGTGTTATTACTATTTTATTCCCCTTTCTTTCATAAAATAAAACGTGCTAATAACTTTTGCCACGTGTACCTGGAGTTGGGACTTTTAAGTCATCTGAGCGCGCGGGTGGAGAACCCAGTGTGGGGAACCCATTTTATATTAGGGTTGCCCTGTAACAGTTATGGGCTGTGAGAAATAGCAGGAAAGATTAGAAGGAAACTTGCTGGGGTTAGAGAGTTAGTTTTAATATTTCTGAAGAGAAGAGTTACTTTTATTTACTTTTAAACTGTTGTCCTGTCTTCTTTGCAACACAGGGTGATTACTAAAGTGTTATCACTTGCCTTAGTTCCATGTGAGGTGATATTCTTGGAAGATGGTCAAGAATGACTTCCCTGCCAGCTAACTGCCCCTGCCACCTCAGCCTCCTTTAATACACTGGAAGTTGCTATCACCATATCCAAATCAAGAGAACCACAAAGCAGAAAAAGCTAGCATTAGGCATTTTGGGAGGAATGGATTAGGTAAAAGTTGGGTATAAAATAGTATTTTAACTCTGAATAAGTTGTAGGTTGTTATGTTTTAAAATGCATGTCTCTTAAATTACACTGGCTGCCCCTGACCTCCATTAACCCCAGAAAGCTTAACATATATTTTCTCTCTCTATGAAGTGTTGTGAGTAGATATTTCAAGTGGGGAGAGTGATGTTGATAGAAGTCACTTCCTTAAATTCACTTGGTGGATGAAAGAAAGTCACAGCCCTTATTAATACAGAAAGCCCATGTGACTCTTAGCTTTGTGGGCCATTATCTTCTCTCTCTCTTTACTTCTCCCTGAGGGTTTAACAGGATAAGCCACTATCAGCTTTTTAAGATGGCTACCTGCTGTCACAGAGTCCCCAGTCCTTATCACAAAAGTACATTGGTGGTGTTTTGAGATTGCCATATACTTGATATTTTCCTTTTCAGCTTAGTAAGCCCTTTGGGATCTTTCAAGATAAAGCCATTTCACAAATGTAGCTGTATTATAGAATAAAATACTTTATAGAGGACTTCAAGAAAATTACATTAGTCTATGTCTCTTTCTTCCTGGCGCTCTACCATTCAGATTGTTTCCTAAGTACAGAGCAGGGTCCATGATGGGTTTATTAGATCTTAGCCATCTCCATTCCTTTTTCTCTTTGGCATGGGTTTCTTTTCCAGCATTTTGGGGATTACATGGTACAAATTGAGAGGCAGTGCGCTGTGCACACAAAGTAACTCAGGAGGTCTCAAAGCCCTCATCTCCGGCAGGCGCTGCCTGTTCCCTTTGTGAGCAGGAGAGAGCTGGACTCCCACAAAGCAGTGGCTGATGCTGACTGGCCTTGTCCAGCTGTGAGAACTAGCTGGAAGTTCCTGTTCTTGCATATGGCTTTCCAGTGAGCTTGCTGTTGCTCTGGTAGGAGAGTGACTTCTAGGGCTTCAGAAGCAAGGCAGAAAAAGCTTGCTCTCCTGGGTTTCTCACCCCAAGAGTAACCGGGGATTACATGCATTTTGACAGTACATGCAAAGCACTCAGCTAACTTTGTGTAGGGCCGACTAAGATGCGGACGCTGTTCTGGGCGTGGAGGATCTGGTGCGTATAGAATCAGATATGGACTCTGTGCCCATGGAGCTTACAGTCTACTGAAAAGTCAAGATTTAAATCCACCATCATAGAATTTATTATACAATTCCAGTTGTAATTAGAGGTTCAAGGGAAGCAAACTATGAGAGAACAGAAGCCAAAAGACTCACCTAAAATATCAAGTTAGAGGTGAATTTTTGAGGCTTTGGCAGGGGAAACACAGGACTAGCCCACCCCAACCCCAACCAAGGCCCTTGCTGGGTGGCCTCTGGGCACCATGGAGATCCCATTACACTATTTCTCCTACATTCCTTTGTTTAGTTTTGCAAACTAACATAGGCCTCTAGTATTGCTATAAGTAATTATATGGATGCACCACTCTGGCCTCTGCTTCTGTGGCCACATCACCTGTTTCCCTGTGTGTCTCTTTTTCTGTGTTTTAAAAGTGCCCTTATGCAGTACTTGGATTTAGGGTCCACTTGGATAATCCATGATTTTCTCAAGAGCCTTAGCATAATCACATCTGCAAAGACACTTTTTCTAATAAGCTAAAATTCACAGACTGATTTCTGTATTTGATCTGGAACCTTTTGGAAGGTAACTTTTTGTCCTACCTCAGTATCTAAGTTATTTTACTATGGCTTCATGCCCAAGAAAAGGAAGATTTCTGGAGGTTTCTGGTCTAGCTGTCCTGGGCTAAGGCCCAGGTACTGTTTGTTTTTTTAAGTCTTACTGTTGATTCTCATGGACAAAAGACTGAATCACTGGTGTTCATGGGGAGTCCATAAGAGTTCTTTGAGTTGCAGAGAGCTCATTCAAATCCTTTGTCATTTAGGGCCAAAATTTAACTATCTAGAGGCTTTAGCCAGTGTAAAGAAACCTAAACAAATAAAGAAACCTAACTTTCTGTTCTCCATCCTCAGAACTGTGGGCCAGCTACCTTTTGTTTCCCAAGGAGTACTGTGAGGTGTGTATGGGGCGGAAAGTGGCAGCTGTCCTCAGTGTCCTCACACTGACAGTGAGAAATCCGGTCTCATTTCTCCACTCCATGTTCTTGTCAGGAAGTGGGAAGGTGAACTCTATGTGGGTTTTGCGGGGTGGCAGAAGCACAATGGCACACTCAAATTCTGTGGAACAATAGAAGCAGCCGCACATTTGTGCTGGCCTCTCAACTACTGCTCACAATGTCCGAAGGCAGTCCAGAACGTGGAATATTCTGCAACAAACAACTATCCATATTTTGTATCATCTTTTTCATCTTTTCAAATCACAGTGTAAGATAGAGACTCCTATACTAGAATGAATTTGTATTGAATTCTTCCTATAATTACAAATCACAATGGACTTGTCTACATTAACAATTGTTATTTTTTAAAAAAAAGCAAAAAGCAGACACCCATTTGAAGCTTGCTACAGACATAATGAAAGACAAAAACCTTCTCTAGGTTATGCTTATACAAAGAAGTTCCCTAGGACATGCTAGAAATAAACCAGAATGAAACTTTGGGGTGCATGAGTATTTGTTTCTGATTTGTACATTATTATAGTTACTGCACCTGCTATTGAATCTGAAATCTAAGGTATGTTTTCTTCAAAAATCTGGGGGTGAAAACTATTGAATGGCCAAAGAACATCTAGTATAAATACACAATGAAATAGTATTCAGCTGTAAAAAGATGAGATCTTGCCATTTATGCCACAGGGACAGACCTTGAGGATATTATGTCAAGTGCATTAATTGGATGGATCAAGACAAATAGTGCATGATTCACTCACATGTGAAAAATTTATTGAAAGGCAAATGAACAAACAAAACAAAATAGAAATAAGCTCTTAGACTCAGAAAACTGATGGTTGTCAGAGAGAGGAAGGGAGCAGAAGGGTCAATCCTATGGTAGTAGATGGAAACCAAGGTTAGTTCAGCAGAAAGATTAAGAAAAAAGAAGCAGAAAGTAGGAAATACCACTCTTCTCTAAGGTCAGATTAAGGGGACAGTGGTTGATGTTGGGCATGTGCATTTACATCACCCTTTTACCAGGGTGATTCTACATCACCCTTCTTTCCCAATCCTCCCCAGTCCCCAGGTTCCTATTTCTAACCACTTACTTCATGTTTCGTCTTGTAAATTTGACAGGCACATCAAGTTACACATGGCCCTCACCCCTCTCTGTGTTTACTCCTGCCCAAGCTTTCTTGGACTCAAGACAGGACCACTGTTCACCACCCTGCTTGAGTCCAAAGCATAGGCGTCCCCTCAGATCCTCTTCTCCTTACAATTTCCAAAGGCGATTCTGCAGCAAATGTCAGTTACAGAAACTCACCCAGCCCATGCATAGACATCTTCAGGTCTCACCAGAACCATGATGGATGCTTCTTCTGTTTCCCCTGCTTCTTTTGCCCTCTCTATAGTCATCTCAACCCATCAATTAGACAAGGGTGATTTTCAATCATTTGGGTTTCATATCATGTCACCCATCAAATCTCTTCAATCGAATGTAAAAAACATAATTTAAAAGAGTTGGCAGGTTCTTGTTTCTTTTATATATAACAAAACATGCAGTTACCATAAAACCCTGCCCCTGCACTTTTAGGCATTCAGCTCAGAGAATGAAAACGGTTTAAACACAAACCTATATACAAATATTCAGAGTTGCCTTATTTATAATTGCTAAAATTTGGAAATGACCCAGATTGTCCACTCCATGACAGGAAGGAATATGTAAATTTACACAGCAAAAGGGACTTTGCAAGTGGGTGCCCAATTGCTGACCATAAAGTAGGTAGATTTCGTGGATTACTCAAGGTGGGTTCAATGTCATCACTTGAAGGTGGAGAAGGAGGGAGAAGAGTCAGAGGATGTGTGACTGCACACACACACACACACACAAAATGGCCAGAGAGATTCAACTGACTAAAGAATGAAGAATGGTCCACAAAACTCTGGAGTTAGAAAAGGAAAGGAGACAGATTCTTCTCTAGAGTCTGTAGAAAGAACATAGTCCTGCAGGCACTTTGATTTCAGCCTAGTGAGGTCAAATGGGGCTTCTGGCCTGCAGATTCGTCAGTAAATCTGGGTTATTTTTGTTATGTTAAAAGATTTATTTACTTATGGATATAAGAACTGGGTACAGGGCTTCCCTGGTGGCACAGCGGGTTGAGCGCCACACTGTGAAGCATACATGGCACAGCAGTGCCAGTTCAATCCTGGGCCAGGGAGAGGCGTGGCAGACCTCTCCTGCCTTGCCCTCTGCTCCCCTCAGCAGTGTATTTCAGTCCATCTGCCTGTTCTGCTCCCCACTCTGTCTCTGGTGAATGCTCTCACCTCCCCATGCCTTGGGCCTGTACCTCAGCTTTTGTATGCATAGATAAATAAATCTTTAAAAAAACGAAAAAACTGGAGTACAGGCCAGAGGTGTGGGGGTGAGAAGATTCACCAGGGACAGAGTGGGGGGCAGATCAGGTGTATTGACTGAAATATACTGCTGAGAGCAGCAGAAGAGACAGGAAAGGTCCGTTGCGCCATGTGGATCACCTCCTTAAACAGGGATTGAACTCCTGCTGCAGTGACTGCAGACAGCCCACAGTGCTGTGACCCAGTCCCTTGTACCACCAGGGAAGCCCTAAATCTGGGTTATTGTAAATGACCATTGTGATATTGTGTTACAACAGCAACAGGAAATAACTACAGGGGCAAACATCACCAGTTTCCCCAAACGTCATTCAGATTTGACAAAGTGATGTCTTTTAATTTTGCTGTCATCACCAATGCTTTCTTGTCTTTGTCTTCTTTTTAAACAAAATGTGAGTTAGAATGTAGGAGAGATGCAGGAGCATGAATGAATTGTGAAGTAGAGGTTGCTCAAATAACGGGAAATTTTCTTCTTTTGTCTATGCCATGACTGAGAGAGACATTTTTTTTTTTAATATCAGAAAGGGAAATGTCAGCTGTTGGTTACCAGCCGTCAGGCCATGAACACTGCTGGGAGAACCTCACTCCTTGCCAAAATACTGAACAATGTGGAGACACAAATACACTGATTCAAAAGAATACCTGCATCCCTACGTTTATAGCAGCACTCTCTACAATAGGTAAGACCTGGAAACAACCTAAATGCCCAAAAACAGATGAGTGGATCGGGAAGCTGTGGTACACATACACGATGGAATACTATTCAGCAATCAAAAAAGAAAAACTAGACGCATTCATAGGAACATGGATGGAACTGGGAGGGATTATGCTCAGTGAAATAAGTCAGAAGGCAAAAGAAAAATACCAGATGGTTTCTCCCCTAGGAGGAATATAAGGGAACCAAATAAGGATCAAGGAAAGGAATAAGAACAATAACAATAACAATAAAGACACAACAAAACCAAAAGTGAAAAGACAAGGACAAATTGGGGACACTTGGTGGGGAGGGAGTAGGGGTAGGTTTGAGGGCTAATGGGAGCACGGAGACTGAGGCAATGGTGCACTGGTGATACGGTGATGGGGAATACATGGGGATTACAATTGATGTCAAATATATATCAATAAAGGAAAAACAAAAAGAATGCCATAGAAGTGGAAGCACACCCCAAGTCTTCTCTTCAATCTTCAAGCACACACCTTCAATCTTCTCTTTTTGTACTAGATAACTCCTGGGGTAAGACTTTGGTCATTGCAAGCACTTGGACATCTACCTGGTGGTAGATCTACAAAAAAAGTGCAGTATGAGAAGCGTCCATCACAGTCTCTTCTATGAGCCACACCTGGTAAGTGCTAGCCACTGGCATTTTCCTGGATACCTCTTGTGCATTATCCCACTTAATGTGCCAATAGCTTGATGAGGAAATGAACCCAGTAAAGTTAAAGAACTTTATAATTATCACACTATCACTAAGTGATGTATCCAGACATTCCTGAGTCTGAAGCTCATGATCTGAACACTGATACAGTTCCCTGCACACTTATTCAGCTCAGGAAATGTGCTCTGAGGATAGCAGGTGGCATGTCTGACAATGAAGTTGTGCATTCTCAGTCAAGTATGTGACCTCTCTGAGACAGATGAGGGTGCTACTGCCAGCCCCTTGAAGTTCCAATATCTGACACCACTGGCTCCAAAATGTATTCACTCAGTGAAATACGTGCTCATAACTGGAAAGAAAACTTACTCTTTTTTCCAGATTAAGTTTACATAAAAGAATGTACTAGAAATTATGATTTGTCCTCCAAAGAAAGATCAATGTCTCTAGTCTTTCTTACAATTAGATATGGTTGGGTAGCCAGTTGATTGTCAAAGACATATGAGCAGAAATGGTGGACAGAACTTGTCAAGTCAAATGCACATTTAATAGAAGGTATATGCTCTCACCTTCCCACTATTTGGGGCGAGGGTGGTAGTGAACCAGCCATCAGGACCATGCGGATGAAGGTAACATTCCACCACCCCAGGAAGCAAGAGAAAAGCCAGGTCTCAGATTTGGTCTCTCCTGCCCCAACCCCACCCCTTACATAGATTTTCTTTTCTATCTCTCAGTGACAAAGAGGGTCCCCACAACAGTATAGGATGACTACTTATGCCTAGACTATCACTAGAATAAGAAATGCATAGCTATGTTATTTACTAAAGCCACTGCCATTTTTGGATCTTTGTGATGTTATCCAACTCCAAATCATAACGAGTAGAAGGAGAGAATGGATAACCACTGACCCAAAAATTATTTTAAAATCACATTTTAAAGTTCAGCTTCTATGCAAAGGCTTCAATGTAAGAGAACCTGGCACATTTTAGGAGTTTTGGTTTGGCTCTGCTCAACTTGGCAAACCCAGGAAGGGGACTTGTGAAAATAAAACTACTGGGGTTTATCAGTTTCCAGCTCATGAAAAATGGGTTCCCCTAGGCTAGAGAAATTGGGCTTTACCTTGAGGCAATGGTTATCCCCCAAGAAGTCTGGGAAGGGAATGGTGTGATTCTCCTGAGTTGTAGGATGATGCCCTCAGCTGCCCTTGGAAGCTTAGGTAGGAGAGTACAGTGCTATGGATAAGAGTTGGCAAGCAAAAGATGATGTGACCTTGACATAGAGAAGAGACGGGGTGGGGAGAAACAAATCTGCCTGAGAGATACCCAGGAGGCTCAGTCATTAAGATCTCATGACTGAGTGGCAGAAGAGTGTGGAAGAGCAAGGATTATGGCTATGTTTGTGGCTTAGGCAACAGCACTGGGAGTGGCAACTTTGTTTTTCTAAAATAGGCAGCATGCATCAGAGGTAAAGTAGGCTTGGCACTGTACTGAGAGTGGAGGTTGTGAGAGGATTGTGTGTTTCATTTTTTAATTGTGAATTATGATGTTCTGGTGGAACATTGAAAAGGTAGTGTCCAGTTGGCAGAATTAAAAATTAATAAATCCATGACTGAATGGCAGGGACAGCATAAACTGCTAACAGAGAGTCTTCATTAGCATTTTAAAATCCACCCCCAAGAACTGACAAATTTCTTTGCTTTTCCAAATTTAATTGAACTAAGAATGCTATGAAAGCAAATCTACTGTCCTCAACCATCACTGTCCTCATAGATATTAATAGATTTTATTTTGATTGTTCTAGGTCGAAGTTACTTCTCAAAGCATTTTCTCTATTTAAATCACAAATCTCCTGGGGTGGTGAGGAGGTTTTCCACTTCTTTTGTGCCTGATAATTTTAGCCATCTAATATCATTAACTGACAATGTGGCATTTTTGAGCAGAACTTGCTATAGGTTAGGAGGAATTATGGGGATGCAATAATGGCTGGCTCTGAAGAGGAGCCCCAACAATGACTCAGCAGTGCATCTTCCCTGGCAGTTCCTCATAAGGTTTATTTTTCTCTGACAGAAATGTGTCTGTTTTTGTTCCCCCACTATATTCACAGCACCTAACCCAATGCCTGACTCACAGCAAGTGCTGAATAAAAACAAAAAAGAATGATGTATGTCTAATTAAGTACCACCAAGTACACTTTAAATTCTAGCTATTTAGAAACTGCAGGCCAAAAATACTCAGATGAAAACATGCATCACTACACGCAGTAGGGTTAACCAGACAACCCATAATCATAAACTAATGGATAATGATGAAACTCAAGTATTAATCATTTATAAGTGAAAAGCAAGAAACACAGGCAGTGAGATCTAGGAACAACTTAAGGAACTCTAACAACTCACTGATGACATCCTTTCGGAATGCTTTATGAATTCTAGAAATCTATGTTTGCAAGCATATGGTAGCGATGTTTCACCTTGGCCAAACAGTGAGAGAGAGACAGCCTGCTCAGTTGAACAGTAGATTAAAGTCATCAATAAACTCCAGGACCACTTTGGAAAGGAACCTGGTAGCTCCTCAGAAGCTTAAAAATAGAGTTTCCACATAACATAGCAATTCCACTCCTAGTTAAGTAGCTAAAGGAAATGAAAACTGTTATATACAAAAGCTTAGAAACTAATTTTCATAGCAACATTATTTGTAATAACCAAAACTATAAATTATTCAAATATTCATCAACTGATGGGTAGATAAAGAAAATATGGCATGGTCATACAAAAGAATATTATTTGGCAATAAAATATATTGAAGAAAAAGTAGGCAAAACCCTACATGATATACACATCAATAACATCTTTAGAGAAACAACAACTAAAGCAAAGATAGTGAAGGAAAAGATAAACAACTGGGACTACATCAAACTTAAAAGCTTCTGTACAGCAAAGGACACGCTAACCAAAACAAAGCAACAACCCACCAACTGGGAGAAAATCTTTGCACACAA
>JAGFMF010011775.1:167780-184765 GCA_019455555.1 Galemys pyrenaicus | reverse complement strand
GAAACAACCTAAATGCCCAAAAACAGATGAGTGGATCGGGAAGCTGTGGTACACATACACGATGGAATACTATTCAGCAATCAAAAAAGAAAAACTAGAGTCTCATAGGAACATGGATGGAACTGGGAAGGATTATGCTCAGCGAAATAAGTCAGAAGGCAAAAGAAAAATACCAGATGGTTTCTCCCCTAGGAGGAATATAAAGGAACCAAATAAGGATCAAGGAAAGGAATAAGAACAATAATAATAATAATAACAATAATAAAGATACAACAAAAAACAAAAATGAAAATACAAGGACAAATTGGGGGCACTTGGTGGGGAGGGGGTGAGGGTTGAGGGCAGGTGGGAGCATAGGGGGCTGAGGTGATACTGCACTGGTGATATGGTGATGGGGAATACATGGGATTACAATTGATGTCAAATATATATAAATGAAAGGAAAAAATAGAATAAAAAGTAATGAAGTACTGATACATGCTACTATATGGATGGACTTGTACAGCATTATGGTAAGTCAAAGAAGCCACATAAAAGTGATCACATATGTATGATTCCATTGATATAAAACATCCATAGAGACAAAGTAGATTATTGGTTTCCCAGATTATTGGTATGGAGAAGGAGCCATATATGACTATTAATGAGCACTGTATCTCGTTTGAGGAGCTCAAAATGTTAAAAATTGTAGTGATTGTTGAACTCTGTGAATATTCTAAAAACTATGAAATTGTATATTTTAAATAAATGAATTTTATGGTGTGTGAATCATACCTCAATGAAGCTATTATAAAAAGAAAAAAGCACCTCTAAGAATAAGTACTCATCTGGTTAGTCATTGTTTTTATTGGTGGGGTTTAGTCATAGGAAGTCATCAAATTCTATGGAAGAACCAGCTCAAGTGCTCTGTCACTTCAAAGAAGTCACTTTAACTCATGAAGTCTTGTTTTCCTCGTGTGCAGAGCAGAAGGAACAAGGCAGATGCTATCAGCACAGCTCATCTACTGGGGCTTCTCTACCTGAGGACTTTCTCCAGTCACAGGAAGGTACCTGACAGCCAGTACACAAAGGAAGAGCTTGTCCCTGGAAGTAGGCACCAACCAATTTCAAACAGGGGCCACTGGTTCAAAACCTCCTCTTCTTTGCCAGTCACATGTTGCCTCTCAGAGGTGTGTTCTATAGTCTCCCAGACATGTCAAGGGGCACTGAGTCCCAGATGCCCACAGCAGCAACCTATTCACTGACAGATCCCACTTCCTTCATTTCTTTTCCCAGCTCACTTCTCCATTCCCTAATGGTACTTCCGGGCATCACCTTCTAAACAAACAACCTATACAGAATCCCTTGCCTTAGAATCTTTTTCTGAGGAAACCCAACTTAAAGACAAGACATAGGATATTCCATCTGCTTAGGACTATTGGGAGGATGAAATAAGATACTATACATAAAGCACTTCAGCATTGTTTCTGCCACTTAATAACTACTAGCTATCATCATTGCCATTGTCATCATCATCATTAGTATCACTGTTGTCACTACTGCTATGGAAGACAAGCAATTGCCTTGATTTTTTTATTGGATCTTGGCCCACCTGGAAGTCTGCCTCAGCTTCCCTCTGTATATGAGAAATATCAAGTCAGTGTTGTCCTTATTATTTCACTACTGAGCATCTAGTTAATTATTTTTTCCCAATTGACTCGAGGTTTTCAAAGACTTTATCTAGCAAATGGCACAGATTAAGTAATAATTCATTTGTTCTCCCATGTTTTATTAATCAGACACATATAACTGCCTATCAAACTTCTGATCAGCATGAAATTACCAGGGTCACCACACAGAGCTAAAACCATTTCAGTCAAAAGCAAAGAATCTTAATGTTTTTGTTAGTCTGTGAAGCTTTCTCACTTGCAGAAGTATGATTATATTACACTTTATGAAATATTTAAAATAACTTGCAGACCTCCATTGCTACTATTATAGTATCCCAAAGTCCTAGAAACCTCACACTGGCAATTGCTGATCTAATAAACCAAAATTCATTAAGAAATATGCTTGTTTTTGTTATAAGAATTTCAGTAATAAAACCTTACTGTCATACTTGGCAATAACCTTTCCTTACATGATGAGAAACTAAAAGATAAATGGATTTTTAGTAATGTATGTTTTTATCTTGACCTTTTCACAATGAAATATTTTCAAATCTAAGACTGGTTGTATTACTCTAAGATGCCATTTCAAGTTTCCTACCACAATATTTAGAAATCATGGTTCTGCAGGAAAACGATGGAAGAGAGAAATAGGGAGGAGAAAATGAGCTGTTTAGAACAGGAGAGAAAAGGGAATGTCTAATTCTCCATTGCTTAAAGCAAATCTCACTTACCAGGGCCATGTCATTAGGGAGGTGTGCAAAGTGTGTTTGCTTGGCCCTCTGGGTTCATGCTTCCTTCTCTATGCTTCTCTGTCCTTGGGAGATCAACTGGTTACCTTGTCCTCTGGCTTCCAGCTGGATTCACCAAATGAGGAACACTAGCATAAGATATCAGTGCTGGAAGAAGAACAGTAGGGCACCACTTCCCCTGGCTTCCTTTCTAAGGAGGAACTGCACCTCTCCCCTGTGACAGTCCTGTCACAGACAGCATTTCCACACACCTCTCTATGACTCTGGCTCTGGAAACTACTATCACCCTTTATCCCAGAAGCTTTGTGGTAATAATAGTGCTCCACCATTTCTAGGTCAAGAAGGTAGAACTAATGACTTGTGACTTCCTTAGACACTCCCCACCATATTTGTCAATAGTCTTTAAACTAACTAGTTTAATTGTGTATTCTATTCTTTTCCAGAACCCTTACTAAATCAGAAACGGGAGGTAAGAGAGGCAGGTTGAAATTGCCCATACAACCAGTATATTCTGACCTAGGGAGAGTGGAAAATGGTAGACAAAATTTTTAGAGGTACCAGAATTCCCAATATGTAAGCTAGATATAGAGCATAAACTTAATGTTGGTCTCAGAAACAAACAATAGGATCACAGAAAACACTTATCACAGCATCTATTATATAATAAATAATATGTACTACCTACTATTATTATATTCAAGGATTTACAGAAAACAGGAACAAAATCATCAATATTCACTGCCTTGTGAATAACAAAAAGCACCATACCCCACATGGTGGGATCTAAACTCAAGTTTGAGTCATCACTGCAGTTAAGAGGACAAGTTACCTGCACCAAGCATAGCCAAGACTCATTGAATGCTTATGGTTGCCGGGGATATGCTAACAATTTTCCAACTGCTGTTTCATTGAACACAACAGTACTATTGGGCAGTAACTTGAAATCATCTTCTGCAAATGAGAAAACTGAAAAAGCTGGTAGAAGTAAGAAAGTTTCCCAAGCTTACATGGTGCACACTTGGTAGAAGTGGCAATTCAATCCAGACCATATTCTCCCAGCCAAGATCCAGTGTCCTCCATTTATAAAAGACCAGTTATTCAGAGAGAATACTGAGCAAATTGATGGGCATGGAGTTAGGTTGCCTGAGTGTAGAAAATGTGATTTATCATTGTCAAAATGTCTTTCAAGAAAATATGCTATAATTGTACATTTAATTTAGCAGCAGCAAACATGATGTTACAGCTAAGCATATGGCAAAGTGACATGTGTTGAGATTGTGACCCTTTTGGGAGGCAGTCTTGTAAAACTCATGCTAAAGAAAACAACCAACAGACAGATGCAGTGGTTTATTGGCTCATTCTTTTGTGGCATCGCCGTGACTCCCAGGAAGGGAGAAGAAGACATGATGAGCCTTTCCACAATCCCATGGGCATAGGATGGCTGTTCCAGTAAGAGGATTTGTCTTTTTTGTCCTTTTTTGCCCAACTGGGGAGAAAGTTGGAGAACACCAGCAGGCTGAGAGTGAATCAGGGATGAATGGATTCCCCTCTTTGGCATTCCCCTCTTTGGGGAATGGATTCCCCTCTTTGGCATTCTCTGGGCTCTTTCCACTCAAACCAGGCCTGTGGCAGACTAGGAAAGCATAGGAGAGCATCGCAGGTGGGGCAGCTGGTCCTCTGGATCTAGTGAGCCTGTCTGCCACAGAATGAGCTTACACATGGTCTAGTCTGAGAATTTGCATGTGGGCACTGCTGGTGCTGTTTACGAGGGCACACAACACTTCCCTGCTGAGTCATGTCCTGGACTTTGGAGGAGATGCAAAGACCTGTCCTACTTCAGTCATACCAACATTGCAAATGGCAGCATATCACCACCCACTGCTCATGTCACAATGCCAGCACAGGGTGGGACACATCTTAGAAGGTCAAATAATTGCAGAATCAATGAAAAACCACCCCTTTTTTGGCAGCACAGAAAGCTTTTCTAAACTCCAGATACTTGGAAGGAATGGGGAGATAGAGGAAGAAGCTACCCTCTTACCAGTACATAGTCACACAATTATCAGACACAGGACCCCAACACTTTGGAACAAGATCTACACACATACCCTGCACACATACCCAATGCTACACACATTCACATATGAAAATAACTCTATTCCCTCCTGTATCCTCATGCTCATGCCATAGACAACTGATCCAAGGAAAGATACCTGAACCAAACCTACAATAAAATTCTCCTTAGGAATTTGAAATTCAGCATATACAAGCATGACAACGGGCAACATCCAGCCTGAAGCATGTTGGTGTGAGAGTTCTAGAAAGTCTAAAAATTCCCTTTCCAGTACCCAAATGTTTGTTTTCTTCCCTTATGAGCCAGTTCCTCTTTAGATTCCATGCATACACCACAATCCCACTGTTATAGTTTGTATTGTGTGCCTCCCAAAAAGATGTTTTAGAGTTCTAACTTTCAGTACCTCAGATTATAACTGTATTTAGAAATAGGGTCATTAGAGACATAATCAAGTGAAATGAGGCCATTAGGGTGAGCCTTAATCCACTACAACTGGAACCCTTACGAAAAGGGAAATTTAGACACAGATATAGACACTCATAAGTAAAGGCAAAGATTGGTGCGATTCATTTACAAGCTAAGGAACCCTGATGAGCACCAACAGACACCGGAAGCCAAAAGAGAGGCATAGGACAAGGTCCGCTCATAGATCTCAAAGGAGCCAGCCAACAGATATCAAAACGTGTCTATTCCATGTTGCAAGACTTCTAGTATCCAGAATTATCTGACAATAAATCCTGCTGTTTTAAGACAACAAGTTATCAGTACTTTGTTACAGCAGTACTAGAATCTCATATAGGTGCTTTCTTAAAATCTTGCCTTGAGTCACAAGAGGTTTACCTGGGATAATTTGATAGAAAGTTATAAACTTTCTGTACAGTTGAACCAAATTCACGGTAATATTGAAAAGGTTATTCATTATTTAAAAACAGTCAATACTTAAAATTTAACTCAGTTTTTTTTCTTTCCTTCTCTATATATATTTGACATCAATTGTAGTCCCCATGGATTTCCCACCACCATCTCACCAGTGCATCATCACCTCAGTCCCTTGTGCTCTTATCTGCCCTCAACCCTCTCCCTCCCCACCTAGTGTCCCCAATTTGTCCTTGTCTTTTTGTTTTTGCTGTGTTTTTATTATGATTATGATTATTAGTCTTTTTTTTGATCCTTATTTGGTTCCCTTATATTTCTTCTAGGGGGGACCATCCAATATTTTTTTGCCGTATGACTTATTTCACTGAGCATAATCCCTTCCAGCTCCACCCATGTTCCTATGAGACTCTAGTTTTTCTTTTTTGATTGCTGAATAGTATTCTATCGTGTATGTGTACCACAGCTTCCCGATCCACTCATCTGTTTTTGGGCATTTAGGTTGTTTCCAGGTCTTACCTACTGTAGAGAGTGCTGCTATAAACGTAGGGATGCAGGTATTCTTTTGAATCAGTGTATTTGTGTTTTTTGGGTATATTCTTAGGAGTGGGATTGCTGGATCATATGGAAGTTCCATTCTTAGTAGTTAAAGGAACTGCCATACTGCTTTCCATAATGGTTGGATAATGGTTGGACCAGCTTGCATTCCCACCAGCAGTGTAAAATAACTCAATTTTTGAACCAGTTGGACTCTGGTTTCATTCAAGACAGGAGGATTAGCAATTTGAAGCTTTTTGGTAATTTTTTTTTTAAACACAAAGGTTCTGCTTTGTGTGGAGTAAAAAAGACCACTGGAAAAAAATTAGGGAAGGGAAGAGTATCCTAAGAAATGTCTTTGAAAGTGACTAATAGCAAACTTTATTTTATGTATCATTAAACTCTGTTCTTAGAAGAAAAAGAAAAGATGGCCATTAGGTTTAGTGAAGGACTCTACTTTCCAGCAAAGATCCTTGTGACTTTGATCTTTTGATTGTGCCCAAATAATGATGTGTTTGGCCTAAAAATGATTCTTCTGCAAGGATGAAACAGAAATTTATTTTCTGGGACTATGTTAAAGGGAGCACACTGAACTCTGACGGGGAAAGAAAGCTCAATCTATTGAAGGCATGCCATGTGTTAAATTTACTGCTGATGTTCCAAGAAAATCCTTATATTTTTAGACTGAGATTAATGTATTTGCAGACAATTTTAGAATATAAAGGAGTCTAAATTGAACATCTGCTTAATTGTCTTGGTCCTAGAGTCAACCTTCTGGCTTAAAAACTTAGAAAGCAGATTTGGGGAAAATAAATACATAATTTTGGCTTATCTAAATAATTTGCTCATGTGCTTGGGGAATCAAATTGATTTTTCATTTTTTGTTTTGACAGAAGAGTAACTTTAGAGGTACTGACTTTATTAAGTATTGTATGACAATGTCTTTCAATGTCCATTAAATAATGTTTAATGCAGTAAATGTTAAATTACCATGTTCTATCTCCATCAATACATGTGAGGTCCATATGAATGCCAAATGAATTCAATATGGTCATCTCTATTTCAATAAAATCCAAATGAATTCAGAGTGATGAGGCACTTAAAATGTCACACAGTTCCAAATAGTTTCATCAGGAATTCATTACTGCCATGTGACACCCATTCATGTCAGGGCTTCCATTTTAGATACTATTTTCAACAGTTTGTAATAAAATTTCATTTGAGGAATTGACTCTCCTTGGTAACATGAAAGATGAACTCTCAAGTCTGGGAAAGCAATGCCACAATAGCTTTTGTTACATTGGAAAAGTCCCCATACATACCCCAGCTCGCAAGTTCAATATTTGAATAAAACATGCAGGCTATCTGGCTGTGGTTTTTAATATTTTTATGTCCAAGGAAAATTTAAAGCTTATGTTTCCTCTTTAAACAAAGAGAAGTTTTTAATTATGTATCTTTGTAAAAATTTACTCAGTTTTGTACCATTCTTATTAGTTAGGGCAGGTGTGTCAGAATTGCACATATAGACAAATGGGAAAACTGAGGCACCATAAGGAAACTAGTTTAGCCGTGACAAAAATATGGATATTATCTGAATTCATTATTCAGTATTTCCATTTTTCCAGCATTGTCCAAAATTACCAATTCTGCCACAACTCTTGATCACCCAAGTGAGGTATGTCTGTGAACTACTAAAATGTTTAATGTTTCCTTTTCATAGACAACAAGCATATACGTATGCTTGTTACACACAAAAATGGCAGTTTCATTTTTTGTTTTGGCTGTCAGGAGGCTCAAAGAAAATTGAAGCATTTTTATAAGTCACAATTGTGAGATTGCCAGTGTTATATATTCTACATAGTTGATACTACCCACAGTAATTTATATCTCCCCCTGAGTATTTGTTTCTTCTCTAGTTTAGATGCATTTCTAAGTATTTTGTTGAGTGTTATATGTATAAACCACTTAATACAATACTGTGTGATATGAAGTAGGGAATGGATAAAATGCCAATGATAGTTTGATAGGTAGGCAGGTAGATATATAGATAGATAGATCCATCCATCTGTATGTCACTAATTAATTAAAAACAAATAAGCCCATAGGGCATATAACAAAATATGTCCAATTGTAGAAGGGGACAGTAATGGGTAGTTAACCAGTTTCTCAACAGCAACACTTTGATGTTTCAGGTCAGGCAATGAGGATGTTAGTATCCCTTGTCTCTGTCCACTAGAGGCCAGTAGTGTACTCCTTCTCCACCATAATGGCAAAAATTATCTCCAGACATTGTGAAATATTCCTTGAGAAGCACCTACCATGCCCAACCCAATCTTAAAAAAGCATCTCCCCTGTAAATTATCTCTTGGTTCACTGTTCTGTCCATTTTCTCTGTTCTCTTAAGAGCACAACAATCCCATGGAGTCTAGCAAATCTGAAGGAGGATTCAAAGCATTGGTGAATGCATTGGTTGGCAATCTGCTTTCTGTTAAGCTATGTGATATCTTTGCAGAAGTCTGAGACAGAAGAATGCAATAAAACCAAGTTTCATGAATGGTATTTCAAATGAGGGACCCTTTCATAGTTTGTTCATGATGCTGGACAAAAAGAGGTGAAATTTGTCATGTATTTTCAATCCTGCTTAGATGTTTCTCCTGATCACTAATGACAGTAATGAATGAAATAATGGTTAAGTAATGAGTTGTGTTATTTCCTAAGGCTGGAGATCAAGAGAAATTAAATACTCAATCTCAAGGGGTCTGAGTTGATAAAGGACTATTTAAGCACTTTCACAACAGTGAAAGTAAGGCCTGAATAAGATGCAGAGATTGACAACGTTGCCTGGATCATTTTTTTTTAGTAGATTGTAAAATCAACTGAAGCTGATAATTGTGGAGCATGCAAGAAAATGTGAGATCACCTCAGTGATGCAGGAAGCCAAGTCACTTGACAAAGGAAACTTGGATCATTATTAGCACATTTTGCCTTGTTTACAACAAGCATTCAGAGCCTGAATTTCAGAGACATCTGTGTAATTGATTACAGCAGTATAAATTGTCTCTCAATTGATACATCCTTATGGGTATGTGTGGGCTTATGCTTCTTTGTTCCCTAGTGGCCTGAACATAATAAGAGCTCAATAAATATTTGATCAGCCTGATGGAAACTGGTAGCTTTATCCATAGATACTGTGTCAAAAATGTATTGTCTGATAACAGCCATGCCACTAGTCAGAAGCTAAGGTGGAAATAAGGAGTGCCTATTTACCCATAAAGGATTTTCAGTCTTGGGGCCTCCCTGGTGGTGCAAGGGGATAAGGCACAGCACTATGGAAGCTGCCCACAGCCACTGCAGCATGAATTTGATCCCTGGCCAGGAAAGTGACCCATGTACGCAGCAAACTTCTCCTGTCTCCCCCACTGCTCCCCTCAGCTGTGTATTTCAGTTGATGTGCCTGCTCTGTTCCCCACTCTGTCTCTGGTGAATCTTCTCACTGCTGAACCTCTAGCCTGTACCCTAGTTCTTGTATTCATAAATAAAAAAAACTTAAAGAATCTTAAAAAGAAAAGTCTTACATCAATAATTATACTTCTAGAATCACAAAATCTCTTTCCATTTGACTCATGTCAACTTGCATTATTGGAAACTTAGTTTTATGCACTAAAATACAGAATCTTTCACAGATATTTCTGCCATTTTTATCAAAATTTGCTTTAGGAGGTCTAGCCTGGAAATCAGTACATTATGAGTACTGATCTCTTCTAAATTATTATAGCGGCTCATGCCACTAAGACAATATACATACATATAGAAGAAGAAATCATGTCCATACTTCTTTTCTATGTTTATGAAAGGAGTCTGCAGCAAAGACAATTAGAACATAAGAACAGAAAATCAGTAAGTGGGAAATGACAGTAGGTCTAAATGCTAACCTATCAAATCAAATATGTAATTAAATGTATATAATTCAAAAGTACAATTAGTCACACATCATAACATTTTTTGGACACATATTGATAGCGTTAGAACAGAGTTATTATATTAAAATGAGGATTAATTAGCTCATTCCTACTTAGGCATACAAATAACTCAGGTTTTCCAAGAGGCAATCAAGGATACAGAGCCGAGTACAAAACTAGACATCACTGACTCTAACTCAGACTCTGGGTGTCTGTACCTAGAGGCAATGCAATACCTTGGGAAGAGACTGAATCCACTGGGAAACCTGAGTCCCCATGCACCATCACCACTCACCAGCTCCATGACTTGCTCAGGTCATTTATTCTCTTTGTGCTTCAGCTTCACATCTTTACAGTTTTCTTCTATCTCTACCTGGGTATCTTCTTTGTTTTACTGACACTATTACTCCAGGCCAGTGCACATACAACATGCTTCACATCAACCAAATCCAAACACCCATCACAAAGTGAGAAAATTGCTAAGTGAGCATCCTGAAGTGCAAACCTGTGATGTGCTTCTCAACCTAAACAATGTACCTTCTGGGAAAGTCATTCCTGACCCCTCTAGGTGAGATCTGGGGCATGTGTTAGGTCTGTATTTCTACTATCAGAACACTTACCACAGGGTAAATGCCTTTGTAAAAGGGAAGATTAAAAATCGCGATCCTTATATTAGCACAAGGATGGATATAAAAGCCAAAAAACAGAAGAGTACTAAAATAGGCCACAGATACACAGTCATTTGATTTATGACTGCACTTTAGTGAGATAAAAGGATGGTCTTCTCAATAAATGATGCTGAAGCAACTGGGGAACAAAGCTCAATCCCTACCTCATACTATACACAAAATTAATTTGAGATGAAAATGAATCAGGTTTTTAAAAACCTAAATAAATCAGGTTTTTAGAAGACATAGCAGAGAATGTTTGTGACCATGGGCCACACAAGTATATCTAAGATAAGACATGAAAAGTGAAGTATAATAGAAAATAAATGAATAAATATGTTCTTCATTAAAATATAGGACATCTGTTTATCAAAAGCTGTAAGAATATAAAAAGGCAAGCCATTGATGAAGAGACTTATATACATTCAACAAAGACAAATTTAGAACATATAAGGAACCCTTTAAATTGCTACTAAGGAAATTTCATTTAAATAGAACCAAAAAAAACATACTGTAGGAAGGATGCTTTGTCTAGATAGAAGAGTTGAGATTGGAGCTCAGTAAAAGAATAGGAACAGAGAGAAGATTCTCTGGAGCAGACTCAGAGGACAAGGGTGGAAATTAAAGGGAGGAGAGATGGGAAGGTAGGTGGGAAACAAAAACAGTGATGTGTGAGAAGACCTAGGTGTAGGTGCCTGAAGAACATTTAACAATAATCATATTAATACTCTACTGGGAGTGGATATAATCACCAAATACAACTGTCTAGAACTTCAATCAAGTATGCTCCCCATACTGAGTTTTATGTAAACGTTTGGGAAATGTATAGAGAGGGGCTATGTTCTACATGTGGATTATGAAATTTGAAGAAGGCGAGAAGGGGAAATAAGCATGATATTGGAGCAAGAAGTGGACACTGGTATATGAACCCCTCACCTCTGTGCAATTCCAGAAATTTCACAGATGTGATTGAACATTCACAAGACTTAGAACAGAGATTTGGAACAATATTATTCAGGTTTCATAGACTGGGAGATCGCAGGTAAAATCAGTTATATGTTACATTGTTTCTTTCCCACTAAGGTCCTTTCCACTGAGGCATAAAATTGGAGTTCAGAAATAACTGATGGAAGACAAATGAATGAAAGTGTTTGTGAATGAAACTTAGGTATTTTATTCACACTGGTCAGTTTTCAGAGCTTCCTGATCACTTTTTACCTCTCATTTTGCGGATGTGTTTTCATTTGTCCATTTTTCTATCACTTGCCAGAAACTCCCAGTCATATGCTTGCTGTATTGTCCATCTACAAAGCAACATTTCAGCCCAAATGTGCACCTTCTCCATTTGGGAGATGAGTTGCACTATAGCATACAGTAATTCAAAAGCATTTGCAAAATAATTACTCCTCTTTCATACCCAGGCTTGTTATCTGAATAAATGTTTCCCTAATAAAGCCTGCAGCTGGGTTGAGTTTGAGAAATACAACAATTAGGAGTCATGGGACAAGAGCTCATAAAAGGTTCCCTTTAAACACCAGCATTTGCTTCCCACATCCCTGATTAGGAGGAACGGGGCCTGTGTGTGACTGCCAACACAGCACTGATTGCTAATCAAGTGGCCATGGTATGTGCGAGCAAAGGAAAATTAGAAAACAAATGTAGATGCTGATTAGTTTTCTACAAACATCTTGAAAGATATGTGAAGCAGGAATCAGCTCAGGTGAGAGATAAGAAGAATCCTACTCTCCCTTCTTTGCCAACCTCACCTGAGTCGAATCTGGAATTAAAAGAAATTATGCAACCGGGCACTAAACTGGTCACAAAGCCCAAATGATCTGAGGAATAAATAGTAATAACAATAGTAGCAGCTACAATCACTATTGCTAAGGTCTGCACCCACTGGGTAAAACAGTGTTGTCCATTAACTCATTAGTCTCATAATTAACCCATGAATTGGGTGTGATATTTATTATCTCCATTTCAGGTGTAAACAACAAAAATGCTTTTTTTTTTTTTAACATGGAAATCATTATTTACTTATCTTTTTGCATAGAAGAACTGGGGTGCAGGCTACAGGTGCAGGGGGTGAGAGGATTCACCAGAAATAGAGTGGGAGCAGAACAAGCAGATTTATGGAAACACACTGCTGAGGGGTACAGCAGGCCAGATAGGAGAGGACTGCTATGCCATGTGTGAGTTAGCTCCCTGGCCAGGAGCTGAGACTGTGGGGGGAAAAATTGTTTATATATGCATACAAGAACTGGGATTCAGGCCAGAGGTGGGGGACAGAAAAAGCAGATTGACTGGAATACACTGCTGAGGGGAGCAGTGGGAAAGGCAGGAGAGGTCTGTTGCACCTTATAGGTCACCTTCCTGGCCAGGGATGAAATTGTGCTACAGTGGCTGAGGATACTTCATAGTGAAGGTGTGGTGGCAGGAAGGGAGCACAGAGCAAGTTTTGGATGATTCTAGCAGACAGGATAAAGGAAGGAGTCTTGGAGCCCCCAGTAGCTTTTTCGGTTTTATTGACAGAGGCGACCAGGTATAAGGCAGGCTGTCAGGCCTCCCAGCCCCCGGCGCATCTCATCCTCTCAACTGCTTCTTCTCTCTTGTTCTGCTGCTCTTGTTTCACTGTTTTCCTGTCCTGTGCTGCTGCTGCTGCTGCTGCTGGCATCCTCATGACGCCACCCTTATATGCCCCTGTCCACCTAGGCATGCGCAGCACCACAGGTGTCCATCATTATACCAATGGAGGGAGGGTGGAAAGACTTGATCGTTTTCTCTGACCCTACAGAAGTGTTTCACCCCTGTGCCCACCAGGGAGGCCATGATACTGCTGAGACTTAATGAAACCTTAAGGCAATACAAATAAGTGACTGAACAATTGTTTGTACTGAGGTTTTTATGTCCAAATTTTAGGCTTCGCTAAATTTAGGGAAATATACTCATACAAGCCAAGGGGTCATGCATATTATCAATGGTACCAATAAAATAACAAACATAATTTGAAAAGTGGGTTAAAATTTCAGAGATCTGGGGACTCAAGATAAACCTCTGCAGCTAGCAGGAACTGGTGGGAAAGATGTGCATCTTTTAAAAAACCTTTTCTGAAGGAAACCAGAACCACTGTTAATGACTGGTCACATTTAATGTCTACATTTTTCTAGGTTTAAACCATTGTAGGGTCAGAGAATGATCAGGTCTTTCCATCCTCCCACCACTGTGATGATGGACACCTGCGGTGCTGCTAGCATTCCAGGGTGGGCATGCGCAAGTGGGCGCACCTGAGTTGGGACACGGGCATAAATGGGCGGCGTCACGAGGACGCCAGAACTGTGAGGACCAACCACGAGGACCGACCGACAGAACTGACAGAACCAACAGTACTGACGAGCAGCAGCAGTAGCAGCAGCAGAGAGAAGAAGCAGCCGAGAGGGTGAGATGCGCCGCGGGGCTGGGAGGCCTGCCAGCCTCCCGGCCCCCTGGCACCCCTGCCTGCCATGTACCTGGCCACCTCTACTAAATAAGGCATGAAAAGCCACCGAGGGCTCCAAGACTCACCTTCCTTGATCTATCTGCCCAGAACCATCCCGAACCTTGCTCCTATGCTCCCTTCCTGGCCGCTACAACCATCAACTCTGTACTTCTGATTTATAGTGATTGCCTTTTTCTGAGGTGTAAATTCTCTGTCATGATGGAAGCATTTATACCACACAAATATAACTGGCATGATATCACTGTGATTTAGGAAGAGTTGTGCACAACTGGTCCTCACAGCTGGAATTAGCTACCTCCAACTCACCTGTGGGCACTACTCAAAGGTTCAAGGTCTTCTCATAAAAATCATGTCATTCACAAAACACCATATAGGTAAAAGGAGGGGTGTAACTGTTATTCTTTTCAAATAGTCCATAAATTGCTAGTTAGGTGAGTTACAGGGGTGCCAGCTGACCGAGGAGGAACAATCATTCATATACCTCAACTAATATTCACTAAGGAAGCTCAGCAAATCCAGTCCACTTTACTAATGCAGCAGTACCCCAGGTGCTGTTCCCTCAGGTAGGTAACTCTGAGGTATGACTTCCACATGGTCTCCATAGACATCTTAAACATTTAAACTTGAGTTACCTACTGTGACTTAATATTCACATCCTGCACAGACTCTCTTTCTTTTTTCCTTGTCTCCTATTTCTGGTGTTCCCTGCATCTCCTTAAGAAACTACCTTCCTTCACATCTTTGTCTTTTCATGAGGGTCCCAATTATGACACACCTAAACTCACGTCACCTCTTGTGTGCTCACTGGACTGGCGTCTCAGACTTTGGATAACCAGGCCCTCACAGAATGCCAACGCTGATGCCAGGCATGGGATGTTGAAGTGGTGTCATTTTCTAACGCCACAGACTTCTATATTGCAGACACTCAGCAAAAGGCTCAATATTGAAATTACCTCATCTCTTCTAAGGCTGGTAGAAACCATTGATATTGGAGAGTGCTAATCTAAAAGAAACATTGATCATTTAATCCTCTCAGTTCACTGAGCTCTATTCCTGAATCAAGTCTGATCACCAGCAAGTTTAGCTCTAGGTGGGAATTTATTCACCTTATCATGATTCCTTTTCATGTCTTTAGTGGAGTAAGATATACAAAGCAAGCAGGCAAAGGATGTTTTTACACCTCTGGAAAAACAGTGATGAAAAAATGATTCCTTATATAACTCAGCATCCTTCTCAGTATAGACTCTTAAGATACATTCTGCCAGAATAAATACCAAGGGAAAAATTGCCTGTGTCCATTCATTGGCACGCTTCCTTCCTTTTTTTTTTTAAACCATACAACGCAAACTACTGATGCTAACATATTTCCATGCCCGTTTCCAACCCCACCCCCATGAGTATATGGAAACTCAAAGCAACTTGGTACTTGATGTTGTATATCTACCATGTGTTAGGTACCATTTTAGAGTTAGCAATAGCTCTCTGAGAAAACAGCTGAAATTCGAACAGAATTTATGATTCAACATGATTGTGTATGTGTGGAAATAGCCTCAATTAAAGATTGCTTCAACTGACCTCCTGTGAAAAGTAAAAGAGCAACCAAGGGAAATAAGGAAACAGCTTTGGAAACAAGATTGTGAATGTTTATGTAAATCAGTCTCGATGCCTCTGAGGTTGGCACATAGTATGAAAGCAACGAACAGCGAGCGTGGTACCCTATCAGCAGGGAACAGACATTCATGAATTTAGTTTAATGCTATCTATTATTTTTATTTTATTAACAAACCAGAATGGAGAATTCTGGGTTCATTACATGTATCTGTTTAATGGTACCAGGGGGTCTTGACAAGAAGATGATCACCAACCAGTTGGCAGTGCTTGGGTTGTGCCACGAAGTCCTGATGAAGGAGAGTCTCTGTTGTTAGAGCTATGTCACCATGGATTTCAAAAGCTGAACTCTCAGAGGAATCAAGGAAGAGGCACAGGACTTTATACCCAAGGAACAAATGGGTGAGCTAACCCCTCCTTTCCCACTTGCCTTTGCCCTAAACTCATACTAGTTTGACCTCATGTGAGGGCAATACAGGCAAGTTTATTCTGAGTACAGGTTCAAACCTTGTACCTTGTTACCAACAGTCAAAGTTAGGGCATAAACTCTTCAGTGTGAATGGTATGGCCTATGGCAGTCGTTCTCAAAGTCAAGTCCCAGACAAGCAGCATCACCACTGTTAGAACTGTTAGAAATGCAAATTTGCAGACCTTATTTCTGAACTTCTGGGTAAAAAATTCAGGGTGAATTCACCGTTCAGTGAACCATACTGCTAATTCTGATGCACACTTGACCGCTGGCCCAAGAACCAGAGTTTTCTGCATTGTTTTCTCGTGTCAGTCCTTTTAACTTTGTATATTAACCACCAAGTGCTAGGAAAATATGTTGGGAAACAGCTGTGACTTGTCTATCTAAACAGCACATAGGCCTTGAAACCAAAGGGATTTTGCATAAATAGTTGTGAACTCTCTCTGCACAATTGAAAACAGGTCCCAGAGTCATCTGATTCATCCATCGTAAAAATTCCTAAAGTCATTCTAAAGATTCCTAAAGCCATCCTAAAGATCCCCTCACTCAAAAGTGAGGGGAGAGAATCAGTAATACAACACACTGATTTAAGAGTCATATTAAAATGCTAACTCTTGCTCTCATTTACACTTCCAATAACTTGTGGCTCTCCACACATTCAGGTAGCGCAGTTGTTTAGTCCCAAATATTTTTTTCTTACATTTGTTTCCATTATATTAATTGCTAATATTATCCCACCATTTCAGCCTATGAAATTATTTTTGAATCTGTGGTCAAAATGATCTATCAAAAAGATAGGCCATCCCTCCCTGGTGGCGCAGTGGGTTAAGCAACACACTATGGAGCAAACCGCAGCCACTGCAGCATGAGTTCGATCCCTGCTGCCGGCCAGGGCGGGGACCC
>JAGFMF010011775.1:142804-167730 GCA_019455555.1 Galemys pyrenaicus | reverse complement strand
CGCTGCTCCCCTCAGCAGTGTACTTCTGTTGATCTGCCTGTTCTGCTCCCCGCTCTCTGTGGTGAATCCTCTCACCCCCGCCCCACACCTCTGGCCTGTACCCCAGCTCTTGTACGCATAAATAAATAAATCTTTAAAAAAAAAAAAAGATAGGCCATCAATAGAGACTCCTTGGTAGTGCAATGGGCTAAGCAACGCACTATGAAGGAAATCACAATCACTGCAGCATGAGTTTGATCCCTGTCGCCAGCTGGGGAGGGGACCCACATGACGCAGCAGACCTCTCCTGCTTCACCTGTTGCTTCCCTCAGCAGCATATTTCAGTCTATCTGCCTGTTCTGTTCCCCACTCTGTATCTGGTGGATTCTCTTACCACCTGCACCTCTGGCCTGTACCCCAACTCTTGTATGCATAAATAAATAAATCTTTTAAAAAAAGATATGCCATCAATATGTCATGTATTTCTATCCACTATATCTTCACCAACAGTTGATATAAAATATAAAGGTCTACACTAAGTATAAATACTGCACCTGCTGCCAGAAACCTTCCTCAAATGGACACTGTACCATGAAGTACCATAAATTTTCATATTGACCAGCATTGGATAAGAACTGCCCACTCTCTACATAAGTATTATTTCAAAAACTTCCAGCAATCCTTTGACAACTGAGGCACCCTCTATTTTAATGAAAAATTCATTGAAATAAGTTAAAAAATTTCCCTTATTAATCAGCAAAAGTCAGCCAAGCTCACAAGATTCTTGAAAAATAATCCTTTCAGCAGTCTAGAAATTACTGCTTGAAAGCTAAACTTTATAAAAACATGAAAAACATGATAAAATTAGGGCTAGCAAAACACATGTCTTCTTATTACCTAAAGTGATTTTTTTCACAAGTTAGCATGGAGTGTATGGGGCAGGGGTTGGGTCATGGCCCCACGTGCTCTCGGAATACCCAGTGAGAGCAGGCTCCCTGCTAACTGTGGGGGCACCTCACTGACCCACGGGACTTACACAAGGAACTTACACAAGAATTACTCCAATTCTTGCTTCTTTATTGCTTATGAAGTGTGAAACTTCTTTCTAGAACTGAGCATCAAGGGTTGAATACCCAAGACATTTTGCAAAGTATGGTTCAGGCTCAAATCATCCCCAGAGCTGGTGTGCGTTGTGTACAGCTGAAAATTGAAGTCCCATATTTACTAGTGACCATACCTATTCTCTTATTTGTTATCAAATGTGGTTTCAAATCAGAAATTAATAGTATCTACTAGAGACCTTCAATTCCTTGATGAAAAAATCCTATGTGGGATAGTCAGGAAAACAAGGTTAGACACCTTTTAGCACAGAAGGTAGGAACAGCCTAAGTGTAAGAGAGATTGAAAGCAGGTATCTTGGGTAGAGTCATGTGAATAATTACCTAATCTCAAAAATCTCTTTAACATTATTCCCCAGGGGACCTTTCAAAAGATGAGATGATGCCTTCTTTGTTTGGAATTAGCTTTGGTAGAGCATTCAACCTCTTTAGTAACAGAAGCGGAACAGAACTGTTCTGAGTACCAGCAAAAGCTGCCCCTGTGGGGAAATGATAAAGCCAGAGGTCTAATATTAGAATCCTCATGTAAAGTCAAGCTTGAAACCTTAGAATTTTAATGCAATTTAGAAAAAGGAGTGATTTATGTCCTCTCTGATAGTTCATCATTTCCTGAAGAGGAAACTGGCAGTGTTGGGGGGACGGTAGCCCTCGCTGCCCTATGGACCTAGGGTGAACTGTAACAATGATTTATTTAGCCATTTCTAAAGCTTCATATCATTGATTTTAAGTGCTCAGCTTAAAATGATATATTTAGGAGCATAACTGCTCAGAATCCTAAGAACATTTGAACATGTTTATTAAAGGATAATTACAAACTTCTACTGCAAAGAGAGCCAGTGGGGTACTTTGTGTGCAATTATGGCTCTGAAGAGGTTCTTAATAAGTTATTTATAAAATAAAATATATAAATTGGATATGTGAAAAGAAAATAAATATAAGGGAACCAAATAAGGATCAAGGAAAGGAATAAGAACAACAACAACAATAATAAGTATAACAACAACAACAATAAAGACACAAAAACCAAAAATGAAAAGACAAAGACAAATTGGGGACACTTGGTGGGGAGAGGGGAGGGGGAGGGTTGAGGGCAGACAGGAGCACGGGGGACTAAGGTGATGGTGCACTGGTGATATGGTGATGGGGAATACATGGGGATTACAATTGATGTCAAATATATATAAGGTAAAAAAATTAAAAAAAGAACACAAGGGACTGAGGTGATGGTGCACAGGTGAATGGTGGTGGGAACTTCCTGGGATCTACAAATGTTGTCAAATAAAATTAAATAAAGCTAATAAAAAAATAAAGAAAATACATATTCTTGACGTCCCCATACCAGCTACAGAGGTACTTCAAAGTAAAAGGTAAAACACCCAAATGGGATCATATTCAACACATTTGTGTTTAATATAATGCATGAGTGTGTGTGAAATGTTAGCTATTGATCAATTATAGTATTTTAAGAGATTGGGTGTCAGCCAAGCACAAAAGAGAACACATTGTATGATTCCATTTACATAAAGCACAAAAATAGGTGAACTATAATCCACACTGTTAAAGTCAGAAGAACATGAGCCTGGGGCATCTCAGGGGCTTTTAGGGTCACATTGTTCTTCTGTCTGGGTGCTGATTACAAGTATGTGAGTTCATTTTGTGAAACTTCTTCAAACTACAGATTTGTGACTTCTACTTTTTTATATATATACTCCAGTGAACAGTTAAAAACTGTGTCGACCTGATTCAAATTATAATTTGAATTCTAATATTAGAATTTTCAGGTAAAGGCAAATTTGAAACCTCAGAAATTTAATTCAATTTAGGAGTTGGGTGACTTATGTCCTCTCTGATTCAAATTAGAATTTGAAATAATAAATATGCCTTCAAGGAGACCTGATAATTTAAAAATATACATAATGGATAATGAAAGCCATTCATACATCCAAGATTCAGAACTCTGAGAGAGAAAGTGCTACTGATCCAGACACGATGCTCTCGATCCTAAGAGCAGTCAAACTGGACCAAGGTAGAAAGATAACTTTTCCCACTCAGGGTCAGAAAGACAGGGGTTCAATCCATACGTGCAAGAGTGGACCCACGAAAAAAGAGGATAAGGAGATTCAGGTCATCACAGCGACATAGTGTTCATCCCAATCTCTAATGTTTTCAGGGAGTTGTCGTTAAATGTCAGATGCCATAAAAACCTCTGTAAATCTTCTATGATTTTAGGATGTAAAAACAATAGAGTCCATTCGAATGTGTCAATTACTGAAACCTGAAGGACTTTTAAAAAATCTTATAAAACTATCAGCTTGGATGATTCTTATTTAGGTCATAAGAATCTAATTCTCAAGACAAGGTCTGAAGAGATGAAAATGAAAACTGTGGGCTATTACATGTTCCCCAGAAGACTGACAAATGTTGGAAAGGTTGATGTTATCCAGAGAAGGCAAGAGTTGAGGTACAAGAACACTTTTGAACACTTGCTGGCAATATAAATTGGCATAACATTTAGGGAGGCAATTTGATAGTGTCGGGATCTATCACAATTTTAAATGGGTCCAACTTCAGTGCAGCAATAGCACTTCTAGAATTCCCTCTTGATTACCACCTGTGGATGCTCTGGGTGACCTCAGTTGCTCTGGGCCTCTAACTTTTAACTGGCTTTCTCTAAGTGGGAACTTAGGAGCTGATGGGTGTTACTGTGAACAGACAAACATAATCATGCAGACAGTGGTACCACCCAGAGGGCCAGGGTCTCTGGGGTGTCCTCCTCTCCCTCCCTCTCAGCAAGGGAAGTCACACAACTCTCAGTCTGCATTTCATGGTGAAGAAAACTTGGATCTCTTAAGATGATTAAAGGATGAAAAATTGAGACTGCAAAATCCACCTACTTGAGTAATCAGAGTATTATTCTTACATGGTTTTAAAGTCTCATGGGAACATTCTTTTTAAAGGAAAGGAGGAATATCTCTCTATTTTTTCAGGCATGTATCAATGAGTGTCTCCAAAGTGCTTTAAAAACAAGAATTACCAGCTTTAACTAGGGGGTAATAACAGCACTAAGAACATCTGAGACAGTTCGTCTCTAATAAAATTCTAAACGTCAGCTGGCTGCATTACTCAAAGCCTTCACTCAGCACACACATTATTTGTTATGTCATTATGCATTCTGAGAAGTGCCAGCCACAGTGACTTAGAAGAGGTGGTGCTATTGCACAGGAAATCTCACTTTCCATATTGATAACAGTAACTCACCCACTTTCCCAGTGCTCTCCCAGCTTATCTTAAAAGCTCTAAAAGTAGGTAGACGCTGGCTTTTCTTAGATGTAGGAATCACCTCAGGACCCACTTGACAACACAGATGGGATGTAATGGTTCCAACTAGCAACTTGGTATTGCATATATGAAAATTACAAATGCATAGCGGCTGAGAAGCCAAAATGCCAGCACAGCAACTTGTGTCAATAGTCTGCTCTTAGCCCCCACAAACCATACACTATCAAATTACTAGATGGATTTTGTCCTAGCTCGAAACTTCTTTTGTTTTTAAATGATAGTGGCACTTATGAATTGGGCAGAGGGGACTAAGTAGGGGTTTTCTGAATTAATAGGGAAGCTATTCTGCATTTATGATAAAGCAACCCAAAGAAAGTATGTCCTTAATTATTAACTTCTGCTTTGTTAAATTTGAGTTTTTGGAGTCATATTTAATATCTGCTTAGACAAAAATTGCTCATAACTAGTTTCCCTAGGAAATAACTTATTTAATCAGCTCCCCTCAACTTTAGTTAAATATAAAAATCTCTGATTCATGACTTGGTTCCCTGTTAACAGTTCTCAGAAGCTCTGAGAAACCAGTTGCTAAACACTGATATGCCTTAGGAGCAGGTACAGGAAACATGACCTTTGGACTCAGAAAGTGTAACTCTGTGGTCATCCAAGAGAAGGCTGGGAAACTGCAAAACTATATTCCCTCTCTCCAAACCAGGAATTAAAACAAATGTTCATTTCAAATATACTTAATACAGACTATTGTCTATATGTATCATAGACCAGAACTCAACAAAGAGGCAAAGTGGAAGGAAAGAAAACAAATATTTACTGTGCACCTACTTTCTCCATGCACAGTCTTCCTTCCATATGATTTACCTCCATGGGTTTTCATGGTTACCCAGCTGAGGAAACTGAGCCTCAGGAAAGTGGTTTAAAGAAGTCACAACCAAATAAGGATCAAGGAAAGGAATAAGAACAACAACAACAATAATAAGTATAACAACAACAACAATAAAGACACAAAAACCAAAAATGAAAAGACAAAGACAAATTGGGGACACTTGGTGGGGAGAGGGGAGGGGGAGGGTTGAGGGCAGACAGGAGCACGGGGGACTGAGGTGATGGTGTACTGGTGATATGGTGATGGGAAATACATGGGGATTACAATTGATATCAAATATATATAAATTTTAAAAATGAAAAAAAAAAAGAAGTCACAGTGACATGACAGCTGGCCTGATGTCCTTCCATTCATACAGACTCAAGAGACCTGTGAGGGCTGGACTCTACCAGGACATACCTAAAAGGTAGCCTTTGCCTGAACCCGTCCAGAGGAGAGTTGCAATTTTCAGCTTGAAATCTTCCTATCGGACTTTATTCCTTTATAATGTCTCCAGAGCAGCAGCTGCAGCATTTCCTCTCACGCATTAACCCATACTATAAACCAAAGGAGGGCCTAGCGTACTACAGACACCAGTTCTTACACCGTATTCATTCACATGACGCATGCTCATTAAACTCCCACCTGTGACAGATATGGATGAGTTCAGGAGACACTCATGTTGACAGACAGTATTATCCTTTTACACATAGAAAGCAGAAGCTTAAAAGGTAAACCCCAAGTACACAGGGTGGCACAGACTGGCTGGCGAGTCACCAGAGTTGATTTCTGAGCCTCTTGAGCACATGACCGGGCCAACATCTCAGCCTCCCTAGTTCTCCCAGGAACATGCACAGCAGCATTGTTCATGGTGAGCGAGTCTGGATAATTAAATGCTCCCCGGGCAGTTATCTTGAGAGTTAGAAATAAACTTCTCCTTGTTGACTCCTGAGTTTTGGAGGTCTATCTGTTACAGTAGCTTACATCATCTAACTAACATGAGCAGTTAGCAGAGGGCTAAGGTCGGGATTTAGGTCCAAATCTGCCTGATGCTGGAGCTTGTGTTCTAGGACAGAGAGTGCCACTGCCTGTGCTTGTGTTGCTGTCACTCATATACGCTGATCTGAGCTCTCCCATCTTCCCACTTCTTCGTAATGCGTTCCCTCAGAGACTCGAAATTCCATTTTCATCTGCTTTCCTTGCCTTTTCTAGTTACTTATATGACATAGTTGTCCTGTCAGATAAAATTTATTTTGCTGATGACTTCTTAAAGTAGGGAGAAGAAAAAACAATAGAGCAAATCAATGAAACTAAAATTTGGTTTTTCAAAAAATCAAAATTGACAGACTTTTAGCTAGACTGGCCAAGAAGAGAAGATAGATCACCAAAATAAGAAACGCAAAACAGTAAGGTATATTTCTGATTTTACAGAAATTTATAGGACTATAATAGAATGCTGTGAACAATTCTATGCCAACAGATTGAACAGTTTAGATAAAACAGATAAATTTCTAGAAAGACACAAATTACCAAAATTGACTGAAGATGAAATAAAAAAATCTAAATAGCCCATAGTACTAAAAGAAAAGAAATTGAATTAGTATTAAACATCTTTCCAGAAAGAAAAGTCGAGACCCAGATGGCTTCCCTGAGTGAATTTTATCAAGCATTTAAAGAAGAAATAATACCAATTTTCACAAACTCTCCCAGAAAATAGAGTAGGAGGGAATAGTTCTCTAATTATTCACTGAGGCCAGACTATACTGCTGCCAAGTCACATAAAGATATCAAAAGAAAAGAAAACCAGAGATTACTACCTCTCATGAATATAGGAACAAAAAAACCTCACCAAAATGTTGGCCAACTGAATCCAATGACATAGGTAGAAGGCAGATCATGGCCCTGGAAGATATCAAGTCTAATCCCTGGAACCTGTAAATGTGACTTTAGTTGGATAAAAAGCCTTTGCAGATTAAGTGAAGCCTCAGGCTTGTGAGGTTATCTTGGATTATCCAGGCCAGGTCTAAATGCCATTGATATTCTTGCAAGAGGACAGTCCACGGAGCTAAGATATGAGACTTGGTGATGTGATAGAGGAGAAGGGGGCATGAAGCCAGAGTGAAAACATATTTGAAGATGCTGGCCTTGAAGTTTGGAGTGATATGATCACAGGACAAGTGGTGGTAGCCCCAGAAGCTATGAGTCTCTAGAGAAAGGGTGGCAATGTTAACACCTTGACTGCAACCCAGTGATACTGCTTTGGAATGTTTAGGCTCCAGAATGCTGACAACAACTTTGTATTGTTTTAACGCATCAGATGGGTGTTCATCTGTTGTAGCAGTCACAGGCAACTAATGCAACACAGAAAAAGTACTATACATTAGGACCAAGTATATTATCTCAGGACTGCACAGTTAGTTTAGTATTCAAAGATCAATCAAGCACATTAGTAAAGGCCAAAAAACCTACACCCAATGGCTTCAATAGATGCAGAAAAAACACTTGATAAAATCCAACATCTATCCATGATAAAGACTCTCAACAAACTTGGAATAGAAGGAAAATTTCTCAATGTGATAAAGAGCATACACAAAATATCCTTATCTGACATCATACTTAGTGGCTTGAAAGCTTAACAGACTGTATGCCTTCCCTCTGTTATCAGAACACAACAGTGATGTCCATTCTTCCCACTTTTACTCAATACTGCATTGGAGGTTCTAGGCAGTGTAAACAGGCAAGGAAAAAAATGGGGGTCTAAGATAAAATGAATCCTGATGCTCCTGATGACTGCTGACAGCAGGTCCACAGATGTTCTCTCTCCATAACACATGGGTAAACTGTGGTTGCCGGAGGGGGCATTTGACCTTGACCCAGGTTAGGAACATCAATTTATTTGGTATTCATAGAGATACACATGTAAATAAAACTGAGTTTCTTCTGTAATTTTGTTGACCTGTGGGGGTATACAGACTCCTATCATCGGAGCTGCTATGAACTTGAGCCTAGAGACACCAGAACTTATCTTGACAACAACAACAAAGTGGGATGATGGAGTTGACACAGAAGAAAGTGAAGTAAAGAGGTGAGGGTGAGGTCCTGGGCACAGGTAGGATCTGAGTTCTTATACCTGCTCAGATCTTGATTTTGACATTAACTACCCTTTGTTTCCTAGCATATGCTGCCAATGTTTGCTGAATAAATAGAAAATCATAGATGGAGGGAGGGAAAGAGGTATGAAGAATGATAAATGAATAGACCCATTCAAAATTTTACTAGGACTTAAGTTCTGTTTCATTGGTCTTTTAATTTGCAGAATTTATCTTCTCTCTCTTTGTAATATGTCGGCCATCCCCAACGCCTACCTCTCACACATTTCTTGTCCGTGATGTCTTAAAAATTACAGACACTGTTTCAAGAATGTAATCACCATTTTCTCGGTGTCCTCAGAGAAATAATTCACCTAGTCCTGTAGATGTGAAGCTGCTTAAATCAATAGGATGCACTTTTATCATCTTCTTTACTATCTGCGATGCCAATTTTCTCCTATTTATATTTTTTCAACCCTTTCACAGGGTGATGATTATTTCTTTGATCATAAAAATGGAGGTAACCTGAGTCTGTGTGGTTGTGTGTTTACTGCCACCTTTCACCAAAATTTCCTTTCACTTTCTTTGGCTTGTTGGCTTATTGCCATAGTCAAGAAGTTTACATATATCACTTAATTTTTAAGGTTTTTTATTTTGCATAGAAGAACTGGGTGGAGGCCAGAGGTGCAGGGGATGAGAGGATTCACCAGAGACAGAGTGGGGAGCAGAACAGGCAGATTTACTGAAATACACTGAGGTGCTAGTGCTGACACTTAATCCCTAAGCCACCAGGGAGGTGCTATAGCACTTTATTTTGTGTGTTGTTTAAAATTAGGCTCCAACTTCATATTTCGTTACAATATGACTTTTTGGATATATATTTTTTCTCTTTCTTCTTTCTCATTTCTCTTGTTACTTTGCTCTGTGTTAATGTGTCTCATTTTAAAATATGTCTACATTGATTTTTCTCTGATTTTGCATAGAAACATTCTTTCCCTACAGGGGAATCTGTCTGCCTTCACCATGCATGCCCTGCCTTTGGGCTCACCCACATGAGAGAGAGAGGGTCACATTTTCCCACTCTCCACTGATTCCATCCACCTTTCAGTCCTTCTAGTTTAGTTAATGTGGCTATTTCCTCCTTTTACTTGTGAGAATCTTTCTCTTGTCTTCCTTATCTATGACAGCATCTGCAGTCAACCTTCCATCCTCACTGAAATCCCCACAAGTTAATGATTTTTTATGACGCATTGGTGTAAGACAAATTCCCTATGCTTATATTTATCCCATATATTCCTCAATTATCACATTTACAATGAATGGGTGTGAGAGTGTGGATATGTGTGGACATGGAGTTTTCCAGTCCTCTTAGGTTTCTGAATATGTCCACATAATTTTGTTTGCTGCATATCCCTTGGAACTATCATCGATTTAATTGTATTTAAGAAAAACCCAAAAGTGTCACAAAAAGTACAGAAATTTAAATTGTGTGTACTTTACAACTGTCTCCTGACAGGAAAGATTCTTTGAGTCTTCTGTTTTCTTCCTTCATAACCAAAATTAAGATACATGAATGACAATTCAGTATTGCAACAAACATGCAAATGTGCAGACAACACCCCAAGATACTGTTCCTGTTTCTAGGCACGAATGGTCATCAGTTTCCACCAGAGTCTTCCTTTAAGTTGCATCATTGCACGTGACTCTCTCACCTACCATTCTGGACCCCTCAAAGCCCATGGGTTAGTTCATTTCTCCATCCCCTGTCACATCTTGAACGTGGTTACATGATTATTCCCTAGAACTAAACTTTGAACTCTACACTAACCAATGGAGTAAAAAGGAATGCACTGCCTGGAATCATTCAAACATTGTTATCTGCATAGAAACATATGATTTATTAAACATGGTCCACTTAAAACTGTTAATTAAAACAGAGCCAAAAAGCTCCCACTCAAAAATGCTTTAACACACCCTGTAAACCCCAGACTTCCTTTCCTTGTGGTATAGTTTAAACAGGACTTCCTGGTACTTAGTTGGCACTGGAGAAGCTGTGATGTATAGAGTCCCCTCTGACAATCTCCTACACTAAAAACCAAAGGGTGCAGAGACATGCCTGTTTTCTACCATAGGATTCCTTAAAGTGTCTCATCATGAAATTTCTGATCCAATAGAAGCGTCCACCACAAGGAACTGTAAAATCATGACCTCCAGGACATACACCACCAAAAGTCACATGAGCCCTTTCTGCAAAGGCATCACCTTTGGGAAGGCAGAATCCCAGAATGCAGCTCTTCCCACCCAACTGGAGGACCTCCAGTTGGGAGGGTGTTTTAGATGCTGTATGCTCACTGGCCTTGCTATCCACCTAGTACTAAGATTTTTCACTTACAAGGGTGACTGCAGCCCCCAACACTTCCAACCCCCATCCCTGTATTCAGCAGGGAATAAAATGATCCCTGTATATCACTTTGATAAGTTTGTAAAGCACTCTGTCGTCTTTGGGCAGGAAGCTGCTAAAGAAAGACACTTTTGTTACGGTTTACAAAACCATTTCCAAAGTGTGCTTCTTAGGCCCTTAGAGTGAAATTCAAAAATAGAAGCCTGTAAAACTTACCCAGAGAACCACTGTCACAAAAAGACATTTTCCCTATAATTGGAGGGCACGTTTTAGTATGTTGCATTAGACCACTCTGATATTAAATCTATATTCTAAGACTGTCTTAATTGACCATAAAAAGGACAATTGAAAACACAGGATTTGATCACTGCACATACAATACTAGTGCTATAACCACCAAATTAGGCCATTTTGCGGTGAGTATCCAGGCCTAATTCTGTTTAAGCTGTCTCAGGGTTACATTTCTTCATCCAATTTCAAAATGGCAACATGATATTAAGTCTATTAGGATTCAGTGAGAGTTTAGACCATTGCACATTGTGCAAATTTAACATTTGCTTCTAGCCACCACCCCTAGTAAGGCCAGGAAGGGAGAGAGAAAGCAAAGGAGGGAGGCAGCATACATGTTTTTGAAGGATTAAAATGGAACTTGTCTGATGCCCCTGGGGATACCTTTTGGTGTCACTGGATTTAATGATGCTAAAATAATGAGTAAAAAAATCTGGAGAGTCTGATTAATGAACTCAGAGACCATTTTGTAGCAGAGGACACTGATGTCTAAATGGAGTGTAACCTCCATGTTCTCAGGTCTCTTGTGAATTGTGGATTCCAGATGGGCCATGGCAATACTGTCTCCACACACTGAGAATTAGAACGTACTCCACCGGCACCACTTCTCACCAATCTTCAAGAAAGGACCTTCTGCCTTAAAAATTCATCAATCACACTTAAAGTTTCTTTTCTCTGCTACTTTTTAGAAATGTTTTTACTTGTTAAGGAAATCATATTTGTAAACTATTGGTAAGTGCCCAAGTCCTTTTAGAGATTGATATTGGAAAGAATCACGGTTAAGACACTTGCAGGCAGTAGAGTTTAAAAAATTGTGACTGATTCCATTACTTACCAGTCAAACTAACAAAGGATAATATCCTTAAAATTACTGAACCTTAGGGTCCTCTCCTCCCCCCCTATAAAGTGGGGCTATAACAATATTCCCCTGAAGATAAGGTTGTGAAGACCACATGGGCTAATACATTACTACACGGGCCATACCGTCAGTATTCAGCATCTCATGCATTGTCATTGCTACTAATAAGTGGGTTTGCGGTGGGGCTGCATGAGGGTGGTAACACTTATACCAGGCAGAAGCCTGTTTGAGATCTGAATGAATTCCATTCAGTCACAGCAGAAAGGGCACAGTGCTGAAATTCTTTTTTATTAACTCCGTGACTCAGTATTCTGCACCCAACCTAGTTATAGTTATAGGTCTACTATGTTTTTTTTTTCTTTTTAGAGACTTAGTTTCAGGTTCATAGAAAAATTAAGAGGGCAGTAGAGAGATTTTCTTTATACTCCCTGACCCCCAAGTACACAGACTCCACCATTATCAACTTCCCCCAAAAGCATGGAACAACTGATGAAGATACATTATGCCATCACAAGTTCATAGTTTAACCTTTTTTAAAAATAGCCACAAGGGAGGCCCTTGTACTTTATCTCATGGTTCCCTCTAGCTATTGTACATCCTATAGATTTGGAAAAATGCATATACCCATCATTATAGTATGACAAAGAACATTTTCACTAACATAAAAATACTCAGTGCTTTACCTACTCATTCTTTCCCCATCAACCCCTGCCAACTACTGATCTTTCTACTGTCTCCACAGTCACGACTGTTCCAGAATGCCATAGACTTTGAATCATCAAGTATTAGCCTTTTCAGATTGGCTTCTTTTACTTAGTGATGTGCATTTAAAGTTCCTCCATGTCTTTTCATGACTCAATAGCTCATTTCTTTTTAGCCCTAAATGATATTCCATTGTCTGGATGTTTGTTTATCCACTCACCAACTGAAGGACATCTTGGATGCTTCCAAGTTTTGCAATTATGAATAAAGCTGCTATAAACACCGTGAGCAGGTTTTTGTGTAGACATAAGTTTTCAACATCTTTGTGTAAATACCAAGGAGTGCGATTTCTGGACTGGATGATAAGGTGATATGGGGAAAGTATGTTTAGTTAAGTCATTGCTCTTTCAAAGAAGTGCTGCCTTTATTATCAGTGGACTTTCTCTAACTTGTGCTTTGCCAGGTTTTAAATAAGAGGCATCAATGGGGGTCATTTGGCCATATCAAGGCCAGAGAACTGGGATCTAACTGTGCTTCCTGGCATCACTGGGGGGGTCTCAGGCTTCTTCTGACATTTGGAGTAGATAATGCCCCTGAAATCTACTGCCTGGCCTGGATGCCAGCATCACACTGGTTGGAGTGCCCGGTTTACTTGGACATTCAGAAAGGACACCACAGCAGTTGCCCCGCCAGCTTAATTGGTAGAGCCTGAAACTCTCACGGTCGCTGGTTAGGAACTCACATTTGGTGAATATTATTTTGGAAGGGGAATGCATGGAGCTGATTAGAATTACTTTGTAACAGAAAACACTTTCTGATCACTTTAAATTTGATTTTAAAATCTAAGGTCCATTTCTACTGAGTTATTGTTTTTATTTTTATTAAATGATTATTTACTCAATGTCTCATTCACTAATGCAAATAATGAGATTCCCTATCCCACCTGCAATTTCATGCATTTTTAAAAGATTTATTTATTTATGCATGGAAGAACTGGAGTGTATGCCAGAGATGCAGGGGATGAGAAGATTCACCAGAGACAGAGTGGGGAGCAGAACAGGTGGATCTACTGAAATGCACTGCTGAGGGGAGCAGAAGGTAAGACGAGAGGTTTGCTGCACCCTGGTGTATCACTCCCTGGCAGAACTAACTCATGTGTCAGTAGCTGGCAACAGCTTGATAATGCTGAGACTTTAACCCCTGCACCACCAGGGAGATACATTTTGAATTAGGAGTAATACAGATTCACAATGTTGAGGCAGCGAACAGTTGAAGAGACACAATTTTTAGGCACTACTGTCCTTCAATTCAATAATAGAAGCCACATAATATCATTGTCCTATTCTTCCTGGTGTTCAATAGGAGTATCCAACAAAGAATATTTCAATCAGACTATTTTATGTACACCCCTATCGCTCATATTACTCATTCACTTTAAGAAATGTTTTGACCTAACAGGATTGTGAGACCCCTATTATGTGAAAGAACATCAGCCTGTTTGCATTCATTTATGTATCAGTTTGATAATTTCTTGAATAGCACTATGCATTGTTAAGATCCATACAGGTTTTAGAAACAAGTGGGACATTTTAATGTAGCTGGCTCAAAATTAGTTCTATAACATGTAATAGAGGGCCCCAGTAATGTCCACCTCTTACCCTTGATGATTTTCCTAAAGATCTAAGAAAACTGGACAAACATGTGAAAAGCAACATATTAACATAAAAGGGTAGAGTTTGGCTAAATCCTAGAGAAAGGACATAAACAAGGAATGGGAGGTTGGAGTGGGTTGGAGATTTTGGGGGGAAGTGAAGAGAAGCTGCTCTTCCTATAGTTAACCATGGTGATGACCAGATTGGATGGCTGTTGGAGAGGGCAGGAATAGTTCCTGAATCAGAGCTTAGGAAGGGGTTGCTTTGAGGGATATACAATAAGGAGATGGATTGAACCATAGTTGAAACGTGTATTGTGAGCATTTCAGGTATAAGTGGTTGTCTAGAAGTCTAGGGCAATAGGACAAGGCCAGAACACTGGACACAGCTATGACCCTAGGACATCTGCTCATAGGGGCAGCTCAAAGCAGGCAGATGATGTGTGTCTTGGGGAATTGGAATTTGGAAAAGTCAGGATTCTGGGCCAGGAGCCTGGGACATGGGTGAAGGGTCTCGAAGCCCTGCAGATGACATTCAGGGTGAGTGCAGGAACATAAGAGGACAATTATACCCTTTAAAGGTCCATTTACCAGGTGCCCTCTGCCTTTCTGAGTACTACTGCCTGCAACTCCTTGGAGCATCTTCAATGTATGTTTCTCACCAGCTCTCTTTAATCAGATGTCATCATGCAGAATGTAAATGCAGAGTTACAGAGGAGGAAGGATTTATCCAGGAGAGTATGAAGTTTCAGAGCAATCTCTGCAGAATCCCACCCATGCCACTTTGGCCAAAGAAGCAGTGATACCTCTCTGCTTTGGCCATCAGGGGTTTCATTGAGACTTTGTGACAAGGTGCGGGTCATGATGAAGAGAGAGGGAAGAAGTGGTCATGCTCAACTGGATTGGCTCGTTTTTTTTTTTTTTTTTTCCTCTTTTGACAGAAATTTATTTTTCACACAAACCACATTATGACTCACACCCTGAAGAGATGTGTGAATGAATGAACGTTGCAAAGAATTTCAGCACTCAGGGAAGTTATGGAGATCTGTCACAGAACATCCAAAGTTCTGACTTATTTCTGACCTTAGGCTTACTGTCAGCATAAGATCTCATATCTCACCAATCCCTACTGAACCCTCTGTCCAGAAATTATTAGGCTGGCTTTGTCCTGCAAGGAGGCTAAACTCAGTGTCTACATCAACCTCAGAATCTTTATCCTATATCTAATGTTTGGTGGAGAGCACATCAATCTCAAAGAAACCCCCATCCCATTTGCTGCCCTACTGGCTGCCTAAGTCCAACTGAATAGATCATCAGTTGGAAACCTGAACATCCTTAGCCCTCTGGGTAGGAATGAATACTCATGCTGTGCTCTGAAGAGAATATAGGGTTTGGGAAATCCTGTACTCTAATTTAGCGCCTCCCATTCTGGGAAGATAATCCTTTTATACCTTGTGAGTCATACTAGAATTAAGCCCAGAAAAATACAATGTCACATGACCATCAATAAGTGCCAGTAAACACCCACCTGGTCTGTTCAGTGGTTTGAGACTCAGAGCCTAAGAGGCTTCTTATAGGATAGAACACACTTTCCAGCAGGGATTAGCCTTGAGTTGAGTTTAATGAAACAATTGCTAACAATGGAGGCTAAGACAAAAGAATGGGCAGACTCCAGGGAGCCCCTGGTTTGTCTGGGAAAGACATTTATCTAATAAACCATGAATAAATAATAGAAAGGAGTCTAAAGTCAAGAGATGCAGATGAGTCGAGGGACAAAAGTTAGGGGCTATATGTATAAGAAGATGCTTTAGAAGCAATTCAATGTCTTGATTTTGCAATAGACATTCATTCCTGGAGAATTGCTGTCACCTATGCAGAAAGCAGCTTATGGCTGTGTCAGCCAGCATAGGCAAGGTTATGCAAAGAATTTCAAAGTTGCTGTGACGCTAGAGGACTATTTCTTGTGCATGCCCCATAAACAATGCAGATGAGCTGCAGGGTTCTGATAATTGTAGACACCCAGAGGTCCAGATGACCAAAATGGCGACATCTGATGGGCTGGGAAGAGAGGATTAAAGAATTGAACACCCATGACTAATCTGAAAGACTCACCTGTCACTTCCACAAACATTTCAGTGTAAGATCCCATGACATTATGATGTCTAACATCAAAAAGTTCAGGAAGCATAATCTCTCATGACCCGGAAGCAGAAAATGACCAAATAGTGGTGAACATTAACATCCATCACATATATACTACTCTAAATTGGGAAGAAATGTTTGTCTTATGTGTGAATCATGTATAAATATACACACATGAAAGAATATTACATAGCAGCTAAATAGGACATAAAAATTAAAATACAGGTTGCAGAAAAATATACATAGCAGTATTTTCTTACATATGGCTCATCCATATTACAAAACTCTATATATCAATGAACATACATATGTTTATCTAAATGTCAAAAAATTTAGAAGGATGCTTAATAAACTAATAATAGTGGTTACCTATAAGAGAGGACTATGGTTGCAGGGAAGAAAAGTTGTATGGTTCATTTAGAATGAAAATGAGGGCCTCCCTGGTGATTAAGTCTCAGCACTATGAAGCTATCTGCAGCCACTGCAGCATGAGGTCAGTCCCAGCCAGGGAGCTGACACACATGGCACAGCAGACCTCTCCTGTCTCTCCCACTGCTCCCTTCAGCACTGTATTTCAGTCAGTCTGCCTGTTCTGCTCCCCACTCTGTCTCTAATGAATGCTATTAAACCCCCTGCATCTCTGGCCTATACCCCAGATCTTATATATTTAAATAGAATGAAAATGAGCTCACAGTCTGATTTTTTCTTAACTTTTTAAATTTATATATATTTGACATCAGTTGTAATCCCCACGTATTCCCCATCACCATATCACCAGTACACCATCACCTCAATCCCCCGTGGCCCCACCTGCCCTCAACCCTCCCCCTTTTCCCACCCCACCAAGAGTCCCCAATTTGTCCTTGTCTTTTCATTTTTGGTTTTTGTGCCATTATTATTATTATTATTGTTGTTGTTTTTATTCCTTTCCTTGATCCTTATTTGGTTCCCTTATATTCCTCCTAGGGGAGGAACCATCTGGTATTTTTATTTTGCCTTTTGACTTACTTTGCTGGAATCCCTTCCAGTTCCATCCATGTTCCTATGAATGCATCTAATTATTCTTTTTTGAAATATACTTGAAAAGGCATTTATCATTGACCTATGATCCTGTGCCTATCTGGGATGCCATGTTCACTGCAGAGAAAGTAGCTGAGAGCATTTCTTAACTTCATGAGCTGTCTTAAGCAAGAGTTCAGCAACCCTATACATACTGGAAGAATTTTCAGTTCTAGTTGGGTCTACTTGGTATGTATCTGGAACTTCCTGGAACTCTATGCTTACTAAAGATCTAGCTTCTGGATTTAATGAAGTCTTCAGGAACAGATAGTAATTTTACAAGTTCAAATCATGAGTAGTAACATGGAACATCCATGCAAAGAATATGGAAATAACTTATCAGACCTGGAAAAGACACTGGAAATTTAAATGCATATTTCTTAGTAAAATAAGCCAGTCTGAAAAATTGATATGCTATATGACTCCAACTATATCACATTCTGGGAAAGAAAAAACAATAGAGATAGTAAAAAACAAAAACAAATCCAACCCAGTTATCCGGAGTTTGGGAGGAAGGGGGATGAATGGGTAGAGCAAAGGGCATTTTTACAGCAGCAAAACTCTTCTGAATGGTGAATGCCTGACATTACATATTTGTTCAAACCCATAGACAGTACACCACCAAAAATCAGCTCTGATCTAAGCCATGGAATTTAGTTAATAATAATGTGTCAATATTGTTTTATCAGTGATAACAAAAGTGGCACACTAATGCAAAATGTTATAGTAGGGAAAACTGGGGGAGGCAGAATCTATGAAAGTATTTCTGTATCATTGGCTCAGTTTGCAATACATCTAAAACTGCTCTAAAAATAAAGATCATTATTATTTTTTAATTGCAGGAGCTAATTTTTTAAAAAGAAACTTGGAGTGCTCAGACAATGGTTTGAATTCAAACAAATACTGTATCTCTTTTTCAGGGGAAAACACTCAAAACTCTGGTGAAGCCTAGGAAGGAAGTAGTGTGGTGCAGACTCACTACAGCAGGAAGAGTGGAGAGAGGAGCCTTTGGCAAGGGTGCTCTCTCCTCCCACACTGGCCCAAAGATGGCTGCTCTACCCATCCCAAAGACGGGTCCTCTACTTAGGAACAGAAAGCCCATTTGAGGTACCACAGATGTTTTCATGGCTTCAACCTCACCATGAATGTTCTTTTGAAGGAGATTTGCAAAACAGAAGAAAAAAATGACAAGTCCGGAATACTCTGTCTCTGCCTTTCCAAAGAAAACTATACCACCAGTTCCTGTCATCTGCCCCTGCTAGTTAGAAAGAGATGGGTGGAATGAGTGTCTAGACACTCCCTAGCTGAAGGTTCAAGTTTTGGTGTGACTTTGGAGAACTCACAGTATTTCTCTGAACATCAGGATTCTGGTTAGACAGGTTTAAGGGCCCCTAAGCCTGCTAAGGGAATTTTGTGAGAGCCTAGTGGGGGTCACTGGTAATGAGTCTTCCTCCTCCTCTTCCAAAAACACACCTGCGATTGCCTCTATTTTCTTTCCTGATCTTTATTGCAAAGAAAATTCTTTTCAAAGAAAGGATTGGAAGGATTCCACTGAATTATGTGATCATGAGAGCCCATCTGTTTCCAAAATTCTAAATTTCAAATAAAGTGGAATGGTAGCTTGAATGGCAGTTGTGACCCCCTAAACTAGACAGAGTGAAAGTACTGGGAGTGCACTTTGATGGCATCTTCATAGGATGAACTGTGTTCCCTTCTCTCCCAAATTCATGCCCATCCAGGAGATGTAGAATGTGACCTTGTCTAGACAAATCTTTGCAGATGAAGGCCCCTCTTCAGAGAGACTGAGGAGGACCAGTGAAAAGAGATGCAGAGGTTGGAATGAAGCCTCTGCAAGTCAAGGAACATCAGGGGTTGCCAGGAGCCACCAGAAGTTGTTGAGAGCCAAAGGAAGAATTCTCTCTGGAGCCTGCAGAGGCTTCCAGACCCTGAAAAGGGATCAGGACCCTGCTGACATGCTGATGTTGGAGTCCTAGTTCACAAGCTGTGAGAAAACGTATTTCTGTTGTGTAGGCATTCACACTGGGAAAGTATTACTGCAGGTCCAGGACACCAGTATTTGCAACTAAGTGTGCTAAGCATCTTCAGCTCTTGTAATGAGAAGCATGGTTTTATCATGTTCCTCTTTCCCCAGATCTTTAACAAGGAAAGATACTTCCCTCCCCCAACCCACCCCCCGCCAGGAGATGGCAAATGCCAGATCTTACAATGCCACTTAACTTGTGATTGCTGTTGAGAGATTTCTTGCACAAATGGCCAAAGCTTTGATGTAGCTAAAAAACAAATAAACAACAACAACAACAACAAAAAAAAAAACTGACACACACAGCAGTGATTCCCAACCCCTTCCTCTTTCCAACACACATGATGGTTCTGGGGAGCTTCCATCAGTCACCATAGCTCCTGTGTTAACAGTGCTAGCTTTGCATCCTTCCATCCCCCTGGAGAATCATTTTCAGGGGTTTCAGTGAGACCCAAAGTGCAATAATTAGAGCTGGAGCCCAGAGAATGCTGGAGCCATGGAGAGATCTCAGTCTGCCTGGTTCAAGGGCTGCACTGTCCTCATAAGAAACAGCCCAGCAGGAGAACAGCCTGCTATTCAAACCAGCCAGCTGGCCAGGGGCAGAAGGCAGCTCTGGTAAACACTGACTACAGTTAAACCAGTTTCCTGGTGCACCTCACTCTGACTTGGGTGACCTGGAACTGCAGGGCAAAGGCTGGATGCACCACATATGCCCAGACAGCTCTCCTTTCCTCCCTGAGATCACTGAGAATCCTGTTGGGAGGTCATGTTTCTCTGTCTTAATTTATCACCAAGCACAAAATCACAAAGGATTCAGAGGGACCGGAAATAACAAGAGTGTCTAGGAGAAAACATAACATCTTCTCCCCATTTAAGTTGAAAGTTATTTCAAACTCTATTTAGAGAGAAGATTTGAGACTCAATGGAAAGCCACTCTTAAGAGCTTTGGATACCAAAATGTTCTGAAGGACCAGAATTTCCAAAAACTGTTTGCAAGCTTCCCACATTGGTAAAATGAGTGAGAATGTTCTGTTCTGTCCAGACCTGAGCACATGAGGGTGAGATACAACCATGACTGACAAAGGTATATATTTATTATAAAAGAATCCGAGATATATTTAGGTGTTTTTTCCCTTTAAATCTCACTCAAATTGCTTGTCATCTTTTGAAATATCACAATTAGTACCAGTTACTTTGTGTGCTTAAATATTTTAATGGCAGGTTATAATTTTAATAGACAAAGCAGTTCAGAATAAAATCACAGGATCATATGGTTTCCAGACAAGTAGAGAGGAGAGAAGCTTTGGATCAGGTTTGAGCCTCTCTTATCAATTCCCACCTCTAGGGACTTCCACAATCTACCTCACTTCTCCAAACCTCAGTGTTGTCAGGAGACATAGATAACAAATCTATCCCACTAAGCTGCCCTAAGGATTCTCCAGGTTCATCATTCTACAGGCCCTAACACAGGTGTTACTATTGGATGTCCATTTTCTTTTCCCCTGGCTCTAAGGAGAGAAAAAGTGTTAGAGAGCAGATTCCAAGAAGGAAGTCTCCAGGACAGTTGGTCTGTGAGAAGCATTTGGCAGATATTTTCAGGGAGGAAACTAGAGTCATTGAAAAGAGCTCAAGTCCCAAGACTAGGGAAAGAGAATGGAAGGATGAGCAGCTGAGGGTCAGCGTTAGGAAGGTACAACTGAGGACAGAAATGCAGACGTGAAGTAGTAGTAGGATAAAAATGCAGGGCAGTCCACCAGAGACAGGCAGAGCATACACACACTCTCCTTAGGCCCACACACCTGCCAAGTCCCATCTGTGCAAAGGTAGGGCAGGCTGAGAGGAACAGAGTGGTGTAGATCTCAGCTCTGGGAGACTTGTGACTCAATAGGGCAGTCAGGTACATGCAATCCATCCAAGGTGCTGGGTCAAAGGGTTTGCATGGGAAGCAACCTCTGTTGTGGATACCATGTGTGAATTAGTGTCTGCTGTGGGATAGCCTATTAATAATTCAGCAGACAGAGACTTCAGGGCTGGTTTCACTGCTTGCTGCTCATGAATTTTAATTCTGAGTCCTAATCACTTTGTCTATAAAGTGAGGTCACTGCTATCTTCTTCAAAGAGTGGTTGCAAAGTTTACAAGAAATAATATATGATAGAGGCAGAAATAGTGCCTGATCTACAGAAAAAGATTCAGTAGTGGGTAGCTATGAAGATGATATTGTTTCCATCTTGTGTAGCTTCTCTAAGATCTTTCCAATGTCCCACTAATAAGTATTTTCAACGTGTGTTGACAGCTCAATTTAGGTGAACCTTCGTCGGGTAAGAAGGCCAGAGAAGACATCTTCTGACTTTTAAAAGAATAGCTAGATGAAAATAAAGAAGATCAACCAAGAGGGCTGCGATGGAAAAAATCTACCTTGAAAGACTGTGATAGAAGAAAAAAAAAAAAGGAATGACTGATGAACGATGAATGAATACCAACATGGTGCAGCTTCTTGTCAGCAGGAATAGATGTGGCATTGATTAATGGGTAGGTGAAGTTGTAAGGAGCCAAGCAAAGAAGTACATGAGGAAAGGAGGGGAGGAGGAGGTTAAGAAGCTAAACACATTCCAGGTGAAATGAGTAAATAAGTCCCAAGGAAAGAATGAAAATGAGAATTAATCAGGAGTGTGCTGAGCCGTGGCACTGCCAGCCACAATCAGAGGGCTTCTTAATTGCTTGTCAAAGACCAATGCATCCTGGCAAAATGATCCTCAACTAATGCTGGGACTCCCCCCGCCCCCAACTCCAACCTGGCTTCATTTATCATGATTAGGAAACAAGTCAAAATTGATTTGTTTATTTTATAAAGAAAACCCCTGGGGAACCCTTCTTCCCTGTAGGTTTGTTAATTTTTAACCCAGAAGGGGAATACCCTCAGAGCATCAAAAGTTGGGTTATATTGGCTTAGAAGGTTAGTGAGGGTTGGTGTGGAAAATCTTTGGGCATTATGAAAAAAGGTAATCTCTTACACTTTTACAAATAATCTCAAATACAGCAGCATGAATCTTTTAGTTCTTTCCTACTTAAAAAGGGGCACATTTAAGGTGGTTTAATGTAGGCAAAAATGACCCAAGCTTTGGAATCAGACAGACAAGTGGTTGATTCTTAACTCTGCCACTAAAATCTGTGTGACTTTAGAGAAGTCACTAAAGTCAATCTCTTAGATTTAGCTTTAGGAAAATGAGTTTGTTAGCACCTCTCTGATTTTTCAGGAGGGTTGGAGGCCAGGTATGTGAATGGTGTTAGCATAGAAAACTTGCTGTACAAATGGAAGTGATGGAAATGAAGTCCTACAAATTCAATGAAAGCATCCATTGGATCATAAGCTCCATGAGGACAAGATCTGTGTCTGTTTTACTTTGAGCTATACCCTGGCGGTTGGCATGGTGGCTGGCATAGAGTTGATGTACACTTTATCTATTTAATTCTCAAATAGCACCTAGTACATCCCAAGTTCTAAATGTTCATCATATATTAATTTAATCCAGTAAATAGCTGTGACTACTTGATTGTTATTCATTTCTCCATTATATAAAGATGCATATTAAACATTAGCTATGCCCTAATTAATGTGCCTCTTTGGGGCGGAAACCTTCCAGAGCCTAGAGTGCAGTGGGTAGATAAACTCATTCTTTGATACAATCATTCTTGTGTTCATCTATGCATTAGTTGCTCACCAAATATTTACATTTTAGTTTTATAATGCTATCTTGGCCCATTATCATCATCCTATATAAAACACAAAGTCGGCTTGCTCTCTCGTCCCTTCCCCTAACATACACATACATTTACATACATACACACACACACAGAAAAAGAGAGAAAGAGAGGGGGACATCTTTTGTATTTGTTAATCAGGTAAGTGATATTTGAAGGACTACAAGGAGTCCTAATCTGGGGGACTTTATTCTGAAAACAAGCTGTCACAAGAACAAGACAATAGCAAAGGTCAAAAAACCTCTTTTTCCTTTGTACAGACATGTTTATTCCCCAAACAGATCCCAGAGATCATGTTCTCTTTCTGGAAATGCAATCACAGTAAAAAAAAAAAATAATCAATATACATCTTGGCCCATGCAAAGCACTCTTATAAGAGGGCATTAACGTGATCTCCACATACCTAGAGATTTCCCAAAGCTGGGCTACTGGATCATTCTCAGATGCATTTCCTTGATCTGGAAAGGTCCTATTCCAGGGATTTAGTGCTTAGGACTTCCCTTTTTCTTTTGGTTTATGCTTAATCCTCACAATTAATTCTGAGCCGCCTGCCTGGGGAAGTTTCTGCTGTAGAATTTCTTGGCATTTACCCAGCCAGAAAGAAAGTGATTGATGCTTTCTTCACTCTTTTGCACAAAAGCCGAAAGGCTGGGCAGAAATATCACCTGCCTCAGCACTGGTCTCTGTCAGGCTCACCTCCTGACCCACACTCTTGATTTCATCCCTCACGTCTCCTTGGGGACGTTGCTCCATCAATTACCCTCTGTTTCTCTCCCATCTTCAATCACTTCCTCTCCACTGGCTACTTCCTGGCAGCTTACAAACATGTTTAAGGCTTATTTATTCTGGGAAACAAAAAAAAATTCCTCTTTTCAATTCTACCCACCTCTGCAGTTATTTCCCTATCTCTTACCTTCCTAAAGTTGCTGAGATTTTTGATAGAATTTACTCTATACCTGTCTTCTCTGTACCATCACATCTGTTCTCCTCCAACCAGGGAAAACTGCCTTCTGACTTCATCAATTCACTGAAACTTGCAGTAAAGATCATCAATATCCAAGCAAAACTCAACCCTGGAGCTTATTCTGCCTATCTGTGGCATTTCATTTATTCTTATGGTCATTTTCACTGATTCACATTCTCTGTGAAGGGAACACTATGCGAATCTGTAGGTAAGTGGGGTTCTACCCTTCCAGCTTTACTGCCCATCAGGATTAAGATATTGGTGCACAGGTGAATTGGTGGTGGGAATTTTATGGGGACTACACCTGAGAGGAGAAAGCATACACTGTACAAAAATGAAGAATGATGTACAATATGTGTAAATAAAAATATGAAAAGATACTGGTAAGTGCTATGGTGAAGGGCAGTGTGGTAGCACTGGGAAACCTTCACATCTGACCTTAGAGTCAGAGGTTTTTGTTTTTTTTTTTTCTTAACTTTTATATTCTGCTAGCATTGACATTCAGTTGAAGGAATAAATAGGAACGTGTGATCTGAAAAGCACTCCTGACAGAAAGGTGGCAGGTGCAAAGGCACTGGAGATGTTTGGGAAAGCGAAAGTAGGGCCATGTTTCTGGATTTTAGAGAATGAGTCCTTGTAATCACTTGCAGATGCCATCATCCAGAATGTCAGATGCCAGGAAATAGTGGGGACAATTAGAACAAGTAAAAGAAAAGT
>JAGFMF010011775.1:99004-132012 GCA_019455555.1 Galemys pyrenaicus | reverse complement strand
AATTTTCTCTGTATAAGTCTTTTGTTTCTTTTGTTAGGTTGATTCCCAGGTATTTGATTTTCTTGGTTTCAATTGTAAAGGGTATGTTTTTCTTGATTTTTTCTTCTTCGGAATGGTTGTTTGTATATAGGAAGGCTACTGAATTTTGTTCATTTATTTTGTATCCAGCTACTTTACTAAACTGGTTGATTGTTTTAATTAGATTTTCTGTAGAGCTTTTAGGGTTTTCCAATGTATTCCTACTATTCTAAATGTGGGGTATCTAAGATAAATACAGAACAATCCTTGAGTCTTAGCCTTCACATAGTACCCCAGCTCTGGAACAGGATTTTCCAAATTGTGTTGTTTATTCTTCTACCTTCTAAGGCCATGGCAAGATGAAGCTGGGTTTGGGAAATGCTGGTTTCTGCAAAATGTTTTATTTTTGTTTTCTTTTTTTTTGTTTATTTGTTTTTAAGAACTACTTTCATATCCTAGAAATTGAGAATCTCCAAGAGGTGGGTCAGAATAAAGGTCTTTCAAAAGTTCCATCACCCAGAAGTTATTGATAAGGAGTTCTTGATAAGTTTCATGAAAGCCATATTCAATGTAGTTATGGGGACTGGGGCAGTATGAAATGAGTACTAAGATACTAAAAGAATAGTAACAACAAAAATAACCCCCCAAAGCTTTCCTCTATGATCTAACATCATAATCACTTAAAGTTCCTGGGCTTTAAGATGGCAATAAGACTCCACCCTGACAGATTAGTTACTATGAAGACCAAGTAGAGCAAATACAAACATACCTTGCAAGCTCCACTTAAGAGTGTTATTTATCTTAGTAAAGAACAATGTCATTTATTGATGTGCTCAGGTAAGACCTAAGATGAGGTAGCAGAAGAGCTAACCTCTGAGAGACCACTTCAGTTACTTATTTCTAACTCTAGCAAAGTAGTTTATTAAATAATAAAGGGGGTCGGGGTGATTATTAAGTCCAGGGTCTTCCAAGAAGGCTCTCCTTATTGAAGGTTCTGCCTCTTTCCAGCTTATATAAAAGTCCATCCAAGACAATCACAACTCTGGACAGCTCTTGGTCAAGGCCACCTGCTCTGAACATTGCTTTTGGATCAGGCCCTCGGGTCACTACTACCCACACTAACCACAACCCTTCCCCATCTATCTTCAACAAGATTCTGGGAAAGGATCTCCTGGGTTTGGAACTTTATCTCCAGAATCATAAAGATTCAGAAACCTATCGTACATGTACCAAAATGAAAGACTTGGTATTTTGGAACTAGCTTCCTTAGATATAACATTGAATATGTTCAGTGTCAAAGATAGGAAAATCAACATACTGGGAGGCAGTAGTCCAAATTGTATTTATGATTCAAAGAAATTTCCTGTGTATGGCTGTGGCTCATACCATTTCCCAAAGAAATCTTCACACCCTTGAACGGATATCTCTGTATTAGTCTTCCTACTAGAAGACCTTCAATCAGCCATGCATTTCAGATTAATATATTTTAGTTCCACCCTTTCTTTTTTTTTTCCACCCTTTCTTTTAATTTGAAAGAAAAAGACATTTAGATGAAACTATTTTTAAAATAGACCTATCAATTATTTTATCTAAAAAATAAATATAATGTAGACAAAGGCAACACTATCATGTGTGCCTCCTATGTCAGAACCAACAAATTAGATATTTGTCTAGACTAAATCCTAAGGAAGCATCGTTTGAGCAATGGTTTACTCTATGGATATTGTGAACTAAAGAGCTAGAAAAATGTTCCTTTGTGCTTTGGCTATTAATAGATTTCAAATTTACAGCCCATCTCTATTGTCTGTACATGATTGGCAGAGTGGGTGCCACTCTCTCAGCATCATCCTAGTCTCCTACTTGAATTTTTCCTTCACTCCACTGAAAGTGAGTCACCAATAATTCATTTGTGAAGTCAGAAAAATTGAGAAAGAGGCAGGACAGAAAAAGGAGGGTGGGTGAGGAGAAAGAGAAAGGAGAAGAAAGACAGGTAGACATACGAGCAGAAGTGTCTTTAACCAAGGACATCTAGGTAAATTTCATGTACAAATCAATTCAAAATTATTCAGGATTTAAATAATGGTGATGCTTAAATACAGAAGGAAATTTTTTTTAAGTAAAAGAAAAGATATTCTGTAGGAATTGTTTTCTGTGATTGAAAACAAGGTGAAGGTGAATAACCACCCACAGAGTGACTCTCATTCACATAAGAACAGTCTCACAGAAGTAGTTTATTAAAACGGTGAGCCACACTAATGATTACAACTCAGGGAAGCAAATAAGGTAAATTTAGCTCAGAAAATCTATTAAAGGCACAGGATCTTACAAGACCCCAGGATTTGAAACATTAACAGAGTGGGGGTGAAAGGGAAGCTAGCCCCACCATGCCAGCTTTATATAGATAGACATTTTACAACTGTTCATAAGGTAGAAAATGGAAAATGATTGCACCTAGAAAAGAGGAAAATTGGAAAATGTCTATTCACTTGGCATCATTTACATTGCAAGGGGTTTAGCACCACTTAGAGATAGTTAAATGGATGATGTTTCAGCACTGTTGCTGTCCAAAACAAGGAATAACCCCATTCAATGTATTGCGTTCTATGGCTGCCAACCATCACAGAATTTTGGTGATGAGACCTGGTGGGAAGAGTGAAATAGTACAGCCTGCACTGAGAAGACTTTCCCTTCAGGTATCCAGGAGGAAGGCAATGATGGAGCAGCAACACCTGTCAGAGGCAGGGAGGACTGGACTATGCACGTGCCACAAATGTGCTGTTCTATTTCTAGTCTAATTATCTCATCTGAGACAGGAGAAGGGATTAGATCAGTTGCAAGGGTTACGTGACACCCCCCACACTGCCACCCAGTCCAGTTTCTTCCCAATAGCTCCTGCCACAGTTAGATCAAACAATTTGCCTCTTTTCTTTCAGATTTCAGAAAGGTTACTGTGTGATGCAACTTTAGTGGTGCCAATCTCATTGACCTTTCTTTGACAGGCTGTGGCAAGTACAGACTATGGTCTACACTGCACATATGCCACTTTTCAAAGGTTGTTCGGTGTATCTTACAAGGTGGAGCTCAGAAAAAATGTCTGTTGGCAAACTAAGAAGACAAAAACAAAATGCATGAAGGTTAGTAAGTAAAATGCTTGACATATATAGCCTATTTAGCTAAATTCATATGTTCCTGGATTAATATTATATCAAAAAAGAAACTATTGAAGTTCAGAAATGCAATTTAGGAGTAAGGCCCCCATGGTTCCCCAAATTTTATAATCCAGAGTGGGAATTCACTTTGCTTTCAAGTAATCCTTAACCCCCAGGTGGCAGAGTCTCCTACTAGTAGTTTCTAAGAATATCCCCTTTCTGCTCTTCATCTCCCCCAATTTTTTTCTGCCGGGATCCTTCTCTTCAAGCTTATATCCCTCTAGCATCCAGGGGAAGGAACAGTGTCTCTGACAGAGTCTATCCCACAGTCTGGCTAGTGTTGAAAACTCTTTCTCTTTCATAGCAGTGACCTAAAATGTGTTCTCCCATGCCATTTCCATTTACCATTCTATTATTTAGACCAGGAGTCTAAAAATCCATGGACAAAATTGAACCTCTTCCTGTTTTTGTAAGTAAAATTTTACTGAAACACAACCAAGCATATTCATTATTTATTGCCTATGACTGCCTTTGTGTACAAGGGCAGAGCTGAGTAGTTGCAACACAGATCATGTGCATGTGGCCTGCAGAGCAGGGAATGTGCACTATCTGACCCTTCACAGAAAAGCTTGCTGACTCCTGAGCTAGACCATTAGCAAAGATAAATCTGGGTATAAGAGCTAAAGTGGTTTTCTCCAGTTATTAAAGGGAAATCACCAGGTAGCTTCTTCACCATATTTAAAAGGAGTCTTCTGGGATGAGGAACCTGCACAAATCATGGTAGAGAGACCTAATAAGCAGGGCTAGAAAAGAAATACAAAATAGAGAAGCGGGCAACCAAGAAGAGAAACACAAAAAGCTTAATTAAAGGATAGTTGCCTACTGTGAGGAATACTAAATTTTCCACTAGCAGAATGAATTTGAAATTTAGAAGGACCAAGAAGTCATCACAGAAATGAAAGAAGACCCACTGAAGAATGGAAGGGAATGTCTCTGAGTCTGTTAGGAATGGGGTCAAGTTCAAAAACACTTGTTTGAATGTGGTATTGGCTGAAGTCAAGTTTATGAAGTCATAATGAACACAGAATACTGCAGATAACCCATGTCTAATTTTCATAAATTGGAATAGAGTAAATTCCAAAACCTTCTCATTAGAAAGTCAAATTTTAAACTCTGGCAGAATCATTAAGAGCAAATACCCTAGTTGAAAAATGCACAAATATTATAAGTTGACAGTTTGAAGAAATAGAAATAAATATGGTCAAAAAACATATGGCAAAGTTCAACTTTGCTAGTAATTTAATAAAAACAAGTAATAAAATAGCAATGAGTGCCTGTGTTTTGCCTACTGGAATAGCAAACGTTTGCAAAGATAACACATAAGTCTGGCAAGAGTGTAGAAAATCAGGCCATCACATCCATATGGAAATGCAAAGTGGTACAGACTTTTTGCCGGGCACTCTGGCAATATTGTTAAGTTTTAAAATGCACAAAACACATAATGAGCCATTACATTTCTAGGAATTTAGTCTCAGGAAATAACTATGAATAGGGATGTTCATCCCAGAATTATTAATGACAACAGAAATTTGATAGAGTCTAAATGAATAGCTATAACAGTTTGGTTATGAAAACTTGTACTGTAGAATATCTTCAGCCATTAAAATAGCATTTAAAGTGAGTTTAAGAAACAGATGGATATCAGTGACAAACAAAATCTACATGAATATATTTATTTCTGCATTTATAATTATAATTATAATAGCTAGACACTGTATGAAATACTTTTGTTTTCTTATTACATCTTGACAACTCTATTAAGTAAGCAAGAGTAATAATATTTATTAAGATCTTCCTTTATGTCACACATGTTGCCACCCATCTTCTATGGATCACATCATGAAATCCTGACAAACCGTGTGAGGTAGGTATTATCACCAATGTCATTTTATAAAAGAGGAAAAAACGTCATAATAAAAACTTGCTCAAGTTTACATAGAGAGTACAATCAGGACTTGGAGTCACAAAGTAAGTCACTGAGGAGTATTCATTCTTAGCCACTATGCTATGCTCACTTAAAATAAGATTATTTCTTCTTGGAATGAATGAAAGCATAAATGGATGGATGGTCAGGAAAGAAAAAAAACATAAAATTAGTTATTTCTTAGAGGTCCTTTTATGGTTTTATTTTGTACTTGTACTATTTTAGAATAACCAAATTTTCTATATTGTTTCTGTACCCAGACTACAGAAATGTATTTTATATTAAAATGCATTACAGTGCAAAGCAAAAAATACTCCACTAAATGTTATGGTTTTTATATTTTTATCTTGCAGAAAGGTGATTTAGTTGTAGGTTGAGCAAAAACTGAACTACACCACCCTACTACTTCTATATATAGTATCAAGAAAAACCCCAACACACAGTCAAAACACAAAACAGCCTCCTGAATATCACCCAAGAGTCTGTGGGTAAATCCAGTCAACCAGGAGAAAATGTGCAAATGGGATTTTTTTTCCCGAAAGAAGGAAACGTCTACTGATGCTATAATTGACTAGAAAGTGAGGATGTGAAGGGTACTGGGTCTTTTCATGATTTGGTTTTAAACTGTAAATTGATGACTAGAGAAAAAAATAATCTGATGGCTGAATCATTCAGAGGATTTTCATCCAAGAATTAGACAAGGCTGAACATCTGAGAAAACAAAGTGGTCTAAGTCTTAATTGGCTGAGAAAAACTTGGATATGCCTTTTAAATCAGAGCTGTTTCCAGTCCACAGCTCCAGCTGGATTGGGACAAACTTTAAATTTAATGCATTTATTTCAGCAATGGCATTCCTAAGCAAATGTTCTATTATGTTAGCTTTAGGTGAGTTAGACACCCCTTGAAGGGACATGGGAAATAGATTCCTCCCTGATTCTCTAATTCCCCTCCTCTATCACTCTTCTTACACAAGATGAAGTAGTGTGACTACCCAAAACGTGAAAATGGCAGGCATCAGGTTGCCACTATTAACTAAATATCTTGCTTTGGTACATGCAACAGACAACTACTTGTTACTTGACAGCTCTTCTAGTTACAAGAGCTGAATCCAACTCCTTGAAACACCCCCACCCCATGAAGATTTCATATCTCTACAGCTTAACCCAGCTAACATCTACAGATTTCCTTCTCCCAGGATCAGAGGTCTTAAAAGTGGTCTCTACTTTAGATGCCTGTCAGCTACTAGAATCCACCTGCATTATCTTGGGAAGAAAGAGGGAAAGGAAAGAAGCACAGAATGTGTGCATGCATGAATCCGATCAGCTCTTCCAGGAGACTCTACGATTGATCAGACTGTTCTAAGAGTTTTTCTTATAGTAAATTTAATGCACCTCCCAAAAAAACTATGAAGTGGTATTATAATTATGGCCACTTGATAGATGAGAAAAACTGAGGCATCAGACAAAGAAATCATTTACCCAATAGCAAATTCAATAGTAAATTGAAAAGCTAAGACTTGGACCGAAATGGTTGGCCTAGAAGTGAGTTCTTTAGCAATATGCTATATTTATTCAGCCCTAAGGCTATCCTAGACACAGAGTAAGTGCTGGGAACACAGTGAGGATCAAGGTGACCAACACAACAACAAGCTTTACTTTCTATATACCACAAAATGAAGATTAGAGGCTGGCTCTCCAAGGCATGTTCTGACTTAATTCCTTGTGAGGCTCTGTGACCAAAGTGTGGATTCATAAATATCTCCTACAGATAAGGGACTGAAATGCAGACTAAATACAGTGCCCAGGAGGTGATGGGAAGGTACACAGTGTCTAAACTCGCAGATCGCAAAGCTCAGCCTTGGTGTCCGTGTCTCTCAGCATGGCCTCACACTACTTGCATCAGAATCACCCGAGATGTCGAACCAAACTGCAGATTCTGGGGTTTTCCCCAGTCTTACCCACTGGGCACAGCAACCTGCATTTTTACCTCCCCGCTTCTCATTATTCACATGTACACTCAGGTCTGGGAACTTTAGCTACATTATGCTACTTTCCCCTGTTCCTAAATGCCATCATAGCAATACAACAGTGGCAGTGCTGCTGCTGCTAATTAATAAGAAATAGTGCAGAAAGCACCTCACATACAACGACACAGATAGCCAGTAGACATTCACTGCTCTCATTTCTCATAGCTGCTTAGTAGGTCAATTTTCCACAATGAAAATGTAATGCCCTTTTAGCCCTCTCATTTCTTATCCCTTCTCTTGTGCTTTCTGGATTTAATGGTGTGAAACCCCATTATCATAGCCTCGGGTGATGGCATTCTATAAAATCTTGTCTCTCCGACCCATGGAAGGTGATAATAAAACCCAGATAATTGAAATTAGTGAACTTTCTCATAGGATAGATCTTTTCAGATCTGTACACATTTAGAGGAAATACTCTAGGATTTAAGAATTTATTGAATCCTCGAATTAGATGTTACTGCTTTCAGTTAATCAGTTCTATTAAAGAATCAAAATATTATTTTTCCTTCTAATATTCCAAGAAAGAGATCAAGCATTATCTATATTGGAAAAACTAAACAGAAAAAAAAGTCTTAGTAAAACTATTAAGAATATAAGTAGGATTTAAAAAAAAATAAAGGCCAGGATTTCTATTCATTTTTGGTTTACTTTCTCACTCTTTACAGGTGACAGAAAGGAAACAAGCAAGTAAAAGGAAAAAAGGAAAGAGAATGAAAGTGAAAAAAAATAAAAAGAAGGAAGTCAAATAAAATAAAAATCACCCTTAGTCACACAGTGAAGTAGTGAGAGACTATCTAGTGCTCTTCCAGCCCAACCCTGCAGGGGGATCACTATAAATAGCTCATAGGCCAGATGTGCCTGCCATGTGCACACGTGATCAGAGCCAGTAGAAGCGGAGACTGGCTCTGGATCTGCCTGGATTTGCATCATGTGACCCAAGTGATGAGTGACTCCTGGTGCCTGGCTGTGAGCCTGACTGCACTTGCAAGTGGAGAAGATGTTCGTACCGACCTACTAGGACACTGGGAGAGTTTGTGGCATGGCAGTGGGGCCTGGCTTGCTCCTAGTTAGTCTCTGCTAATAAACATTAGCATTCACCATAAGGTGTTTCTTACACTTGTGAACCATATTTCACACCATGGCAATAACTCCTGAAAAGAGTAAATTTAATAATTTACATGTTACAGAAATTCTTATTTATTTTTAAAAAGGTTTCATGTGAATCTTATATATAAAAAATTGTTTCATGTTTGTGTTTGTGTGTGTGTGTTTGAGTTTTTCTAAATCAAGTTTGCAGAAAGGTATTTCTTTTAGCAATACTGTATTTCTCTAAAGCTTATTATTAGATAGAGGGTTTAAAAGTGGAACACCATTTTTTTGTAAAGTAAAAATAATATAGCTTCATTGTTAGAAAAAAAGGTAAAAAATGAAAGTGAACATTGTCTGTAATTTTAACATCCAAAAATAACCTTTGCTAATATTTTGACATATTGCTTTCTAGCCTTCCATATTTTTTTAATGTATATGATGTTATTTTGTGAGGAAAATGCCAAAACACCAATCCAGAATGTCTATCTAGAAAATTAGGCAGACTGGGATGACATTCTAGAGCCCTGTTCTACAGATATCAGTCATCACTATGCTAAAATACGAGTTATGCAATAATCTAATACTGAAACCCAGATAACAAAACGTTAACCTATTTGTATTTCATAGCTATTTACTTCCGTGGAATGATCTTCTTAAAATAGAGCACACCTTCCTCCCACCTTTCCCAAGTCTGCTACAAGAAGAACACATGGTAGACTTGATGTCTGTGCAGAAATGCAAGGGAGAAAGAGAATGGGAGGAGCGATGTACAGATGCACAACTTTGTGCTTGTAATTGAAAGAAGTCTGTTTCTGTGTATCTCTGCTCCTCCTGGGTCACATGTCCGGGAGAGGTGGAAGTTTGAAAATGTGTTTTAAGAATTGTTTCTTTCCTTCAGTTAATCATTTCTTTTGTCAAAACAATTAAGTGATGACTAATGATGATAGTGACAGTATAACTTATGGTGATACCAGCCAATATTAACAGATTTTTCTTGATTTAGGATGGGGTTATGTATAGATAAACCCATAGTAAGTTAAAAATATCCTAAGTTAAAGATGAATTTTTAATATACCTAACTATTGAACACTGTAGCTTAGCCTAGTAGACCTTAAATATACTCAGAACACTTACATTAGTAGTTCACAGTTGGGAAAAACTATCCAACAGAAAGTCTGTTTTATAATGAAGCGTGAACATCTCGTGTAGCTTACTGAATACTGTGGTGAGAGGGAAAAGGAGGCTCTAGAGTACTGTTTGGTTATCCTGAAGATTGCTGGGCTCACTGAGAGCTTCAATTCACCACTGCTGCTGCTCAACATCAGAAGATAATCCAAATTTTAAGTAGTTTCTACTAAAGCTTATTGCTTTCTCACCATCATAAGGCAGAAACCTCTTAAGTCAACCACCCAAAGGTGGAATCATCTGCATTGAAGGTTCAGTGTGCATTTAGCATGCTCTGCATGTGAGCCCATTAATTCGTTTAATCTCCACAGTCAAGAAGAGAGCAGGTGTAATCAGCAGACCCATCTTAAAGATCAGAGAATGGGGTTCAGAGATATTACAGGTAATGCACCTGCGGTGACATCAGTGCACATGGCAGAGCCTGCACAGACCCAGGCTGTTGGATCAGCGGGCTGCATCACTAAGAAGACTCCACTCAACAGTAGCAAGGAGGCTCAGGGACATGGAGGGGGAGGAGCAGATCCCTAGGGTGTGGAGCGCTATAGAGGAAATTTATTTGGTTTCCTTTTATTTTCAAAACTAAACATTCTTTTAAGAAAATAGTTATATGTTAAGCCTTCACATATACATCAGGCTACAAAAATATGAAATATTTAAGTATATAATATTTAATAAATAAATATAATATTAATGTTGAATAATTGCCAGGGAAATATGTCATAGTAGGATTTTTTTTAGAAAAGCATTTAAAATCAATTACATGTTATAAAATGTTTATTGCAGCATTATTTACTATTTTTGGGCTTTGGAAGCAAACTAAGTGGCAACTTATAGAGAGCTGGATAAAGAAGATGTAGAATATCCACACTATGGAAGAACATTAAAACGTAAGGAAAGAAGAAATGTTGCCATTTATGGTAAAATAGAGGGAGTTCAAGGGAACTATATGTAGAAAGCAAGACAGAAAGGCCAAGACAAATATTAAATATTAATATAGGAGGTGATTCAACAAAGCAAAGTATTCATAAAAATAGTGGATACTAGTAAATGAAGAGACTACCTGAGGTTAAAAAGGAGAGGGAAGAGAGAGTCAAAAGGATATGAAAGATAGTGGTGGGAAATATTTTTAATTAAAAATAAATGTGACACCAAAAATTTTAATTGGGCTTATGATTGTCTTGTGTTACATTCTGCTTTCTCAACAGTGTTCAAAAAACACATTTCTCCATGCCTTCAAATATTTTCAGAAGCATATTTTCATGGCTACACAATATTTGATCATATGCATATACCAGATTTTATAGGATTCCCCATGAATTGTTACTGAATTTTTATGATTATAAATTGTGTTCCAAGTAACATATTTGTACATAAAAACCTTTATTTATTTTTTAAAGATTTTATTTATTTATGCATATAAGAACTGGGGTACAGATCAGAGGTGTGAGGGGTGAGAGGATTCACCAGAGACAGAGTGGGGAATAGAACAGGCAGATCCACTGAAATACACTGCTGAGGGGAGCAGCAGGTGAGGCAGGAGAGGTCTGCCTTGCCATGTGGGTTACCTACCTGACCGGGGATCGAACTCATACTGTAGTGGCTGCAGATGCTTTATAATGTGGTACTTAACCCATTCCACCACAAGGGAGGCCCCCATAAAAGCTTTTATATATAATTTTGAAAGTTTTAAATATAGCCTGGGTCTACAGCACACACAATGAAATGTGAACCAATAACAAAATAAACAAAGTATATCTATAGAAAAGTATGAACTGCCCTTACATGACTTGGACACCTCATCACTTAATAACTCAATCACATTAGACATTGACTATGATTTCTCTTCTCTTTTGAGAATCCTATCACAACTTCAGCATTTGCACTCCATAGAGTTGAGGTTGCATATATAATATCAGAAAAAAGGGAAGAATCTTAGCAGGACCAAAATTTCATGTTTTCAAAGTATCGAGCCCTTCCTTTTCCTGTTCTGGGTCACCTGAATTGTTCTAACCCAACTTATTAAAAGTAACATGTTCCATCAGGGCCAGAATTAATTTCCATTCCCAAATGACAGGGATTCTGCCTTCACTCTCAAGACTTTGTATGAATGACCCAAGAAATTATTTTTATTACTTCAGCATTCTATTTATTCTCTTAGAAAATTCTGTTCTTACTTTGTTAGAACAAAAGCATTAAAATGTTATATTCATCTTGTGCTTAGGAAAATATCTCTATTTTTCATAAACTGAAATTCATATCTTTTATAATATTAAAGGTTTTTTATTCAAAATGGTAGACTAAGATGAGAACTCACGCCTAAATTAATACAGACATGGGCATTTAAGAAGGTACACACACAGATAATGTGATGAAAGTAACAGAATGCCTGAAAGAGAGAATTCCTAAAAACTAAAAATCAGATGGGTTGTAGACTAAAAACAAACAAAATATAGTAAATACTGCTACAGAAGAGGAGGGTAAGTCCAGGGTGGTGTCAAGCTCAGAGGGGTGAGGGCAGGGAAGAAAGTGGGTGCTAGGACCACTAATCAGGCAATTAGTTCTGGCACCACAGGGAAGCAATATCACAGCTTTCCCCATCTCCCTGCCAGATAAAAAGGTAGGAGGGTGGGTGTCTGTCTCTAAGGGCAACAGGAGCTAATAGAAGATATCTCAGTGGGCACCAAATGGCTTTGCATTCTACCTACCTGTCATGGATGCTGCAATGTAACTGTCAGATTTCTTTTCAGGGCTGAAGGATTTCTTTCCCCCAGTCTTTGGGGGCAGGTTTCAGCTGTCAGCCCTCTATGAATCACTTTAGCTAAAGACCACAGGTCTTGTCCCCACAGGTCATGTTCCTTTCCAACTGCCCACATCCAATGACAGGTCCCCACTGGGTTATAAAGACCTGTCTCTTGGTCCCAACCCAGGACCACAAGAAGGAACATCCCGGTTTCTGAATTTCCTGGGTCTGAGTCTTGGGTGAGACTTCATCAGAGTCAGCTTCACCTTTACTCAGTTCTGCTTCCTTCTTCCCTCCACAGACCACAGTCCCAAAGCAGTGTCTATTAAACTTCCCATACTTGGGCCTCCCTGGTGGAGCAGTGGGTTAAGCAATGTACTATGAAGCAAACCACAGCCACTGCAGCACGAGTTCGATCCCTGCTGCCGGCCAGGAAAGGGACCCACATGGTGCAGCAGACCTCTCCTGCTGTGCCCGCTGCTCCCCTCAGCAGTGTGCTTCCGTTGATCTGCCTGTTCTGCGCCCCGCTCTCTGTGGTGAATCCTCTCACCACCCCCATACCTCTGGCCTGTACCCCAGTGCTTGTATGCATAAATAAATCTTAAAAAAATAAATAAATAAACTTCCCATACACCAGTCCATCTCAGAGTTGTAGACACCAACCAACTATATCACCCAAAAGCAGACTTGGGTCGTTAAGCTAGATATCCTAGGAGCAAAGACTGAAGCCTCAGAAGACCCAAATGCTTTCATATTAGAACTTGAGGAGATGGAAGTGTTGAGTCACTGTCAACAGTACACAGGGACAACAAAACACTGGAAACTAGTTTTGGAAATGGTCAGGGCAACCGCATATTTCATTACAAAGAGCTGACATAAACACAGAAGGAACTCCTTCCTAAAGAGGCACAGGACATCAAAGAGTGATGGTGAAAATCTTTAAATGCTCACAGATTTCATCTCCTTGGAGTTTCACAGCCCAGAAGCTGGAAATCACTCAAGCAGTTTTACAGATATGGAACCTGAGGTTCTGGAAGTGACCTGCCCCCTCAATGCCAGGACTTGTACCTGAATCTCTGACAGATGTCACAAAAGTAGCATTGACCTTAAGATCAACACTAACAGCTGATCAGCTTGTAAAATATAGCATGGTATTGATACATAATAGAAAAGCTATTAATTTATAATTATAAGATGGTTTGCACTACAGTGAGCATGACACACTTGCTAATAGGCACCGTTGGCCATTGATTTGGGCCATTAGAGGAGCAGCTGGCCTTCTTCAATCAACCATGCAAGTATTATCCATAACCAGGATGGACCTGGCAAAGGTCCCAAAACAAAGCAATTTGTTGTTTTCCATTTCCCTAAATCTATCACCAAAATAACCAAGCAAATGCTCCCATTCAAATCACTTTTATATATGCTTGGGCTGAACGAGATGAAGGCCCCTTGGCAGGAAAAACATTCAGCATCCACTTAGCACCATCGATATATGAAGCAGTCAACCCAGCCCAGTTCCATGTAAATGTAACAACAACAAACATTTTAATAATAAACAAAAAACATCCCGACCCTTCAGTCAGGTACCTGTGCTGAGAGCCAGTTTATGGGGTTAATCATTTGGAAAGGTGGAGAAAGAGGATGCAGTCTTAAGGAGGTGAGTGACAGGATGCAAAGCTGAAAATATTTGAAGAAATGGGAAGAGTTTACAAAATCTACAGACATTATGGGCATATACCATTTACTCATAGAGCTCAAAGTGAAGCATGCATATACATCATCAAATAACATTAATTGATACAAATATTTTCCCTTTAAAGAACAGTAGCCCTGTGTCAGTCTCAGATCCTTACTGGGTACTTGCCTTTTAGAAGAAATGGCAACGCAGAGGCTTAAGTAACTTTACCCTGGCACAGACCTATAAAGGTTGAAGATGGCATTTAAAACCAAGCATGATGACCCCAGAGCCAGGGTGCTTGCCTAACATAGTTCCTTTGAGGGTCAGGACTGGGATGGCAGTAAGTACGGACCCCACCTTTCACTGATAGTTTGGAGCACTATGAGCAACTCCTCACTAGGAGGAGGAAGAACATACCAGAAGTACAGATCATAAGTACAATTAGTGTCAATGGTTATGATAGGGTGGGAGGGGGGGTCTGTTTTCAGCAAGGTGGGGAAGTAACAAAATAAGAAGTCTTTTGTGGCCTCAGAGAAGTTAAGCAGCTCATGTAACATAGCAAAGCTTGTTTGCTGCCTTTTAAAATGCCCAGTAAAATCAAACTTGACCTACTTTCAAAAGCCTCAATCCTGCCCAGTCCCTGAGAGACAGGAGAGCTGTCAAAAGCCCCACCCACAGGAGGGCTTCTGGGATCAATCTCCCTGCTCTCCACTCCTGAATGGTTATGGAGTGGCCTCCCTTTTCTAGTAAGCGCCAGCTGGTGCCTCAAGTAACAGGGACCATCTTACTGAACTCTTAACCTGCTTGTCTTTCTTTTCAGATTTTCCTGGCTGACTTCTCCCCTCTTTGCCAGAGGCACTGTTGCCTTAGGGAAGATTTGGAAATTGAATCAGGAATGCAAAGAGAGTGAAAGTTTCAACATTCAACCTGAAGACTGTAGTGAAGCAAAAGTTCTAAAACCTGGGTTTCTCAGGGAGAGAAAGGGACTTTCTAATTTGCAAACATTTTACTGTAAGCCTTAGGCAGAGCTAACTCAGCATTTCTTGGAGCAACTCCCACCCACCCTGAGAAATTTTTGACCTGGGTGAAGGAGGCAGGGAAATGCTGCTCAACACAGAGACCAGATGGAAGTTTCTCAGGCACTCATAAAGTTTGACTTCTAAGCTATTATTATGCTACAGAGTTTTTTATTTTAAAGGTACATGTATTCCCAAGCATTTGACTCTATCTTGTTTTCTATGAATGCAACAGAATGTGAAAGAACAAAAAGAAAATATTTCTACTTTCTCCTCTCTCCCTAGACAAGAGTCAAGGTTGATTCTCAGAGGTTCTGATCTGCCCTAGCTCTGAGATGAATGGAAAGGTGATTTGTTTTGCGTGCTGCAGCTACCAGAAGTTTATAAAAATTGGACGGGGTGGAGGTGGTAAAGTTCTACAGGTAAGGGAGGATCGAATATCCAATTTGTTTTATTGAGAAGGGTTATATACCAAGGTACTGGTGAGTGGCCTAGTGGAGATGAAGGGCCGCACTCTACCCCCTAATGTCCAGCATCACCCTGCTGGAAGGACAAGTCTGTGCAGCGCCTTGGTCTGAACTCCACCCCTGACACACTGACCAAGAGAGTTAGTGGGGAGTGCGTGGGGCTGAGCAGCCATTTTTGGTAGGTTTCTATAGGGAGCCAAGCATGTGGGCTGCTTCCCTTTTTCACTGAGCTGCTGTGGAAGGCAGCTGCCCACAAGAAGGAGGGGCTTCACCTGCCCGCCTGCACCCCCCACTCCCACTCCTCTCTCAGGTATGGGGAGCCCCCAAACTGAGCAGTAGAAGGCCTCTGCCACATCTTGCTGGTTTCTATACCTATAAATCTATGTCATACCATTGATTGATAAATGGACCATTTCCCTCTCCCCTGATAGTTTTCCCTTTCTCTCTACCTTGTTGGTCAGAACATTTTTTTTCCCTTTATTTGTTGTGCCAAAGGGCCTTTTGTTTGCATTTGTGGCAATAGGTGGCTGCCCCAGAACTGATGAGAGAGGTTCTGACCTGGTGGCAGTTTTTATAACCTTTGCATGATTACAGTATGTATACAGGTATTCTGGAACAGTCAGTGTGCATTTTCACATTCCCAACTTCTGAAAGGTACTGTGTTTTAAAATAAAAACAACATTACCCAAACTCATTTTGCTCCAACCTCCCCCACCCCAATTGTATATTCCTACTATAGATCTATATAATGGTGTTTCATAGACAGAGTTTTGGGAAATGCTGGCTTAGAACACATGCAAACTACTGTTTTCCAAAAACTGAGAAGACTCATGTCAAGATGTCTTAGCTATATTAAGACCAAGAACCAAGACCACTGGTGTCAGCCTCATTTATTCATCTGTTCCCCAAAAAACTCTGCCTAAGAATAAGACTTTAAACCAGTAAAAACTTCAGTTTGTTTCAGAAAATTCATGAAGATCAGTTCACCTAAGTGAATAGTCTGCTCACCTACACAAAGGGCTCATTTATTAGAAAATAACTTACTTCTAGGACTTACTTTAAGACTTATCTAAAGACCTTGCTATGCCTACCAAGTCTAAATCAGTATACTATGAATTTTACCCGGTGTTGCTTCCCTACTTATCAAAACACTGTTAAGGTTCTGTCAAAATGCTGTTTGTTATGAAAGAGAACTTTGCTCGATTCACAAGAGTTGCTGGCGATAACTTGGGAAGGTGTGCTATGAGCTGTTGAGCCACAGGACTAGAGAATAGGTGTTTCTTTCAACATGGTGGCTCATGGTGATTCACTGCCACATCTCCCCTGTGTGGTAACTCAGCACTGCCCAGACTCCCAGGCTCTTTGGGGCAGCTCTCAGAACCCAGGAAGTGCATGAATGCCTCTGATACTTGTCTACTTGGAGTCCTTTCTTTAGGGAATGGCCTTCCAATTACTGGACATGTCCCCTTAGGTCACAGTTGGGGCTCTTCACCCAATGCAAGTCAATCAGCTTCTAGTGCAAAAAAAAAAAAAAAAATGAAGACGCTCTAAACTGGAAAGTAATTGGAACTACGCTATTCCTATAAAGGTTGCAAATATTGAAAATGTGGTGGAAAGACCAATGGCTAAGTGCTTATAAAGTACCATGACCAAATAAATATAGTGCTTAAAAGAAATTTTACCAATTACTATGCCTGTTGATTATGATGTTATTTCTTTTTTTCCATTAAGTCATTCAATTACGTAATGTTGGTTTACAACACTGTACATAATTTAGAGATATAGATTCATACTTCTTTAAAATATATCATCACACCATGGCCACCAACGAAACACCAACAATCCTCCACCATAGTCTAGCAGGCACTCTCCCTCCACCCCTTTAACCCGGCTCTGGAAGCCTCAGTTTTGCTATCACATTTCAAAGGTTTATTTTGTCTCTTCCTTTGCTTTGTATCTTTATATTCTACATATGAGTGAAAGCATCTGGATGGGAGCACTGGGGACTGAGGTGATGGTGCACTGGTGTTATGGTGATGGGGAATACATGGGGGTTACAACTGATGTCAAATATATGTAAATTTAAAAAATTATATTAAAAATATGTAAATAATAAAAAAATAAAACTTGAATTGTGCAAAAAAAAAAAAGAAAGCATCTGGTATTTGTCCTTTTCCTTCTGATTTATTTTGCTTAGCATAATTCCCTCCAGATACATCCATGTTGTAGCAAAAGACACAATTTCTTTTTTTTTAATAGCTAAGTAGTATTCTATTTTGTTTATATAATGCATCTTCTTTATCTACTTACCTGTCTTTGGATACTTGGGTTGTTTTTGTATGTTGGTGATTGTAAACAGTGTTGCAATAAACACAGGAACACAGGTGTCCCTTTGATTTAGTATTTTTGTTATCTTTGAATAGACACCTAGGACAGGGATTGTTGGATTATATAATAGATCTATTTTCAATGTTTTGTGAATCTATGTACTGTTTTCTATAGTGGCTGGACTAGTTTACATTCCCACTAAAAGTACAGAAGGCGCCTGTTCTCCATAACCTCATCGCGCTTGTTTATGGTCTTTTTTCATATGGGCCGTGTGAGGTGGTATGTCACTGTGGTTTTGATTTGCATTTCCCAGGAGATAAGTGAATCTATGAATTTTCTCTTGTGCCTATTTGTCATTAGTGTGTTTCCTTTAGACAAGTCTAAATTTAGCTTGTCACCCCTGTTTTTGAGACTCCTAATTTTTAAATTTATATTTTACATGTATTCACTTTAATTTTTATAGTAACAATTTTTATTATATTGCTAATCAAATTGTTTACAAATTTAAAGTAAGATAAAAGCAGATACAAGTTCGTTCAAAGTCATATATAGGTATTATTTAATAGGTCTGAAAGTTTACTTAATTATCTACAAAATGAGATTTGTTCACTGCACTGTTTACTAATCACTGAAGGCTGCAGATTTAATGACATATATGTTAATTTGTAGATTTCTATATAGTGGACATGTGAATAATAGTCACTGGAAGAGATAACTCCATGGTTACAGCTACTTGTCCCGTAAGACATTAACCAACTTTATGTGTAACCTAGCAAACACCTGTTTTATTTTTTTTTTCGAGTTCCATTTTTTTTAATTAAAATATTTTAAAATTTACATATACTTGCCATTAATTGTAATCCCCATGTATTTCTTTATTAGGAAATTACCTACAAATACGTAGGTATTTTCTTCAAATAATCCTTGAATGAGACTTACTAGTTTGCTTTTTAATTGATGAGTATGGGTCTGCATTTTCTTTATATTTCTATATGAATCATGTTTTCAACTTATTAAAAACTATACCTTGGTGTTTTTTACAAAATGAAAATACTGAAACAAAACAAAATAAAGTGAAAACTTCTCTTTCACTATAGGAAGGTTGTAAAACATTCTCCCATCTCTTTATAGGTCCCCAGTGCTGAAATCATTGGCACTGCCTTAGTTTCTGTCCTTTCTGAGACCTGCCATTCAGATCTTTGGATGAAGCTATAAGCTATACAATTGCCTCCTGTCAAATCCCTTTCTTCAAAGTCTTGAGTTGGCTGGGCCTAATCAGAACTGATCAAGTCACTAAAGTGTAAAGTAGTTGACATAGTACTCTACAGCAGAGCACCATCCAACCTCTCTTTAGCTACACAAGTAAGTCACACACACCACAAAAAGATGCCTGATCAAGACTGTCAGGATGAGTCATGCCAAAAGCAAAGCTAGCATATCTGGACAAAAAATAAAATAGACACACATGTATATGAACATACACATACATACATGTGTACATGTACATTTGTATCTTAAACCTCACTCAAGCTAGAACTTCTTAGACCTTGCACCAAAATAAACAGAACATCTGAAAGTACAGTCAAAATGGGCATACATCTGATTCCATTACTTTACCCAGCAGCTGTGTTTCCTCCATCCCTCTGAATACCAACAAGGGTCGGGTTCTATACCATGCCCCTATGCCCCATGAGGCATTCAAAGTGACCAATGGATCGCATTCCTATGGACACCCCTCTGACAATCCTGGTTTTCCACCTACTTCAGTCCTCCCTAGTTTTAAGTCTTACCCATTTCTGTCCTCAGAGTTGAAATCCTGTCCCTGCTCACCCTCACTTTCTGTTTTGAATTCAAAAATGTCTTTCCATGGAAAAATGCAATGTTAACCATATTCCTTGGAGGTTTTGACTCATTTTGAACTGTTTTTCAAGCACTAATTATTTCTTTCATGTTATTCAGAATCAATGTTTCCTCATTTGGAATCTCCCTTGCTCCCATGGAATTTGATGTATACATATGAAAATTAAAACTGGTTTTTAGCTAAAAATAGATCCTCTGGGATGTTTCTGGAATCAGCTGACATGCACAGTTAAGAGGAACCTGGATGGCTGACAACTGTTTTGGCTTCAAATTGGAAAGAAATAGGCTGGTGCAATGGTTGGCCCCTTCTCCGGGGTGGCTTGCCAAGACATCATTTACCAAGTTGCTCACAAGTAGGAGCGGGTTGTAGGAGGTGCTGGAACATAGAGGCAAGGTTACCACCATACTCTGCTGTCCCCAGAAGCAGCTGGGAAGTGAAGAGGGCAAAGGAATGTTCTAGAAGCATTGAGGCTGGCCATTTTTCAAGGGAATATTCTGCTAAGCAGCTGTGCAGCCTGTAGTTCTGAAACCCAAGAGGCTCAGCATCCCAGAAGCATTTTTATAACTCATTTGGCAGCAAAATCCAACCTGAACTGATGGATGGTATTTGTGGATTTTATTTATCCTACTTAGTGTAAATATGTGTATGTTTTATTGCAGAATTAAAGGACTGTTTTATTACAGGATGCTGCCCCAGACCTCCCTATTACATTTATATAAATACCGTTTACACACTTTATTAGCTTCCTCAATTCTGAAACTTCCCAAAATTCCCAATGCAAGCTTGGATAAGTACTTCTCAAATATTTTTCAGGGAGCAGTCTTTTAATGTTTAGCCCAAAGAATTCAAATGTAAGGGAGAAGGCATCTGTGCATATCAGAGGGAGAGACTTGAAGGGGAACACATGCATCTAAAATACGAACAAGCCTAAAAGGGAGGTTTGAAGGAAGTAGGGAGAACATGTGAATCCTTTTCAGGGAAGCCAAACTTTATTGAAAACTCTGTGCTGCCTTTGGTGATACTCCTACAATCCATTCCAACAGCATCATTCTGCAGATATTCTCCTCCTGACCTAGTTCTTTCAAATGACAAAATCAAGCAGCTCTGACATAGGCTTATGGCTTATGACAGGCACTGTGCTAACCCTTTTGCATGTATTAACTTGACTGACTCACTAGCATTACTTCCATTTTACAGATGAAGAGATCAAGGCACTAAGAGGCTGACAGGAAACAAACAGACGTGGAAACAGACGTGGACGTGGAAAGCAAACAGTCAGCTCAGGAGCCTTCACCTACTGAGAGACCTGTGAGGCTCAGGGACACCTGATCTATCCTTAAAGGAATGGCCAGGAGTGCCACTGTGGAGGAGCCTGGATATAGCATTTCATGAGGACAGAACATGTGGAGTTGGGATCAGAGAGCACTTTCTCACCACTGACACATTTTCATTTAGATCTCAGACCCTTTGATCAAATTTTATACCTTCATCTATAAAATAGGGTTAAAAATCCTATCTTATGATGACTTAGATAGCTAAATACTAGTTGCCTTTCTGGAACAGAGGATCTCAGCCTTAAAAACCCATTCTCACCTTGGGACTTCTGCTTTCCTTTGTTCCTCTGTAAATGTTTAACCACCCGATCTTCACCCAACTGATTTTTTATAAAAATATTTATTTATTTATGCATACAGGAACTGGGGTACAGGCCAGAGGTGTGTGGGATGAGAGGATTCACCAGAGATAGAGAGGGGAATAGAACAGGCATATCCACTGAAATACACTGCTGAGGGGAGCAGCGGGCGAGGCAGGAGAAGTCTGTTGTGCTATGTGGGTCACTTCCAAGGCTGGGGATCAAACTCCTGCTGTAGTGGCTGAGGCTGCTTCATAGTGTGATGTTTAACCCTTTGCACCATCAGGGAGGCCCCCAAAAAATTTAGTCTTCTCAGAGAAAATCTCTTTGGTCACCCACTCCACAGTAGGCATCTATGAATCCCTATCATGTTCACGTGTCTTATTTCCACCATAGGATGGATCAGAGTCTCACATGTTAAATCTGTCCTTTGTCTATACTAGAATGAAAGCTCTAATTCAGAAAGTGCCTTAGTGACATGGGAGAGGATTATTGGGCACTGGTGGTGGGCATGGTGTGAAAACATACATTTGTAGGGGCCTCCCTGGTTGTGCAAGGGGTTAAGGCACAGCACTATGAAGTGTTCACAGCCACTGCAGCAGGAGATCAATCCCTGGTCAGGGTGGTAACCCACATGGTGCAGCAGATCTCTCCTGTCTTGCCCGCTGCTCCCCTCAGCAGTGTATATCAGTTGATCTGCACTCTGTCTCTGGTGACTCTTCTCACTTCCTGCACCTCTGGCTTATACCCCAGCTAGTGTATGCATAAATAAATACATCTACATAAAAAAAGAAAACACACATGTATAAAGGTTTAAACCTATAACCCAAAAAGCAGATAAAATAATGTAAACCAACTTTACCAATAAACATAATTTGCAAAAAAAAAAAAAAAAAAAAAAAAGGTGTATCCCTTATACCTAGTACATGGTCTGAAATAAGTCAGGTGACAATTCTGTGTTTTTTAAGGATGGACTAAATAATGGTAGAGAAAGTCATTGTCTTTCCTAGCTCTCCTTTCTAACTTCAGAAAGAAAATGTGAATTTGATCAAGTGCAAAAGTACCTGGAAATATTTTGACTGGCAAGTATTTGTACCTCTTTCCCAGTTACTTTCAAGCCAGCCAAAATTTCCATGAAAATTAAGGTGAAAAGGACACACAGAAGATACCACAATTATTAGAGAGTATGTGGATTTGACCTACTTTCCTTCTTAAACTATTTAAAGCTATGTTCTGTCTTTCTTAATGTATATTTTGATGCCTTATTCATTAAGCAGCCCAGTTCATATGCCTCTAATGCCTTAAATTAAGAGATGCTACTGTAATATCCATATGCTCATGTATTCTTAATCTCTTGAAGAAAAACAGAAATAAAAGAGATGTATATCAGTTGCAGCCCTGTCTGAGTGAAGACACTCAACAGGTGGAAGAGTGAAACCATCTGGCAACTCTTAGGATTTGACAGTCTTAATTAGCAATCTGCTCACCAGCATCACCAGTGAGAAACCTGGCATGATGGTCCTCCTCATCCCCTGACACCTAAAAGACATTTCCATTTGTGTATGTGCTGAGTTCTAAAAATTCTCATGCATGGAGCACAGCCTGCAGTCATGGAATGGTATTACTAAAGGGACCGTGCCCTAGAGTGAAACTCCCTGGCACAGATTCTCTTGCTTTTGCCAGCCCAGCATCTCTCCCTTCTGAAAATAGCATCTCCATCTCCCCAGGTCTCACTGATAGGGAACCAAGTCTTCTTGAATGCCATTATTGGTGTTCCATTGATGGCCATCTTGGGGGGAACCACTCTGAGTGTGAGGGCATCAGCAATTCAGAAAGCAGAACTGAGAAGTGAAAGGTGATAGTGAGGCTATCTTAGGGCCTCTAGAACCAGATGATCCTAAAGTCAGTCCAAACCTTGACATTTTTAAACAAATGAATAAATTTAAACAAATTTAAAAAAATTTAAACAAATGATAAATTTATACATTATTGATGAAGTTAGTTAGATTTTGGTTACTTTGGATTACAATCAAAATAGTGCTAATGTATCCTAAAAATCGAATAGGGAAACAAAGGTCCAGAAAGGAAAAGTATCACAGGAGTCAGTGTTTGAGTTGGGATAGACTCCAGCTGCATCTTAAAAAATAAAACAACAAAAAACCCCTTCCTTTCTGTCTAGATCTCTCCGATCTAGACCCCTGGGCTCTCACCCCTATTTCATATTCAAGTGCTCTTAAATCATGTGGTGGTCTTCTCTCCCCACCTCTCCTATGATACAGCTTTCATCACTTCTATCCCAAAACTTCTGAATGGCCCCATGAAAGCTGCAGCCTCCCTTTGCTTTTCTCTCTCATTTGCCCTTCCATCTCTCAGTTCTGTCTTCTGCTTTCTTACCACTGTCAATAACAGCAATGGTTTGATTAAAATAAAATGTGCATTTCTTCTTTTGTTACATGATTCCATCCACACAGCAGGGCTTAGGAGCAATGGAAACTCTATGGAGGTGAATTTGGATGCCTAATAGGGGCAGGTTGAATGAATCAGAGAGTCAGCTGGATGATGCAAAGTAGGTAGACACTGGAGGGCCACAGGGAAAGCTTTCACTACTATTATTGCTATAGTATTTCTGGCACTAGTAGTTAGCACTTACTATAGACCAGCCACTATCCATACCCCTTTACAAAGATTAATATTTCATCCTTGGAACAACTTTTTGGGGTTGCTGTCATTATAATATTCAGTTTGCAAATGAGGAAACTGAGGTAGAGTGAGATTTTCTTGTTGCTTCCTCTTCACTTGTGGATTTGAACCTAGGCACCATGCCTCTGGGGTCTATGTTTTGGAGCCCCAATACTGCCCAGTAATTTTTAAAAGTAAAATGCTCAATGATGACATCAAATTCCTTTCATTAAACATTTCAGATTCCCACACTGAGCAGCCAAACAAGAAATATCTATGGGGCAAATTTAGCCCAAGGGCTGACAGTGTGATACTTCCAGTTTATTTATTTCTGCTGTTCTGCTGATAAGAAAACCTATGCCAAGGCAGCTGCATCTACATCCACAATCCCTAACTCCTAAGGTCCTCTCACTCTGCTTGCTATTCTGTTTCCCAGTCTCAAAGTACATCGTGAGACCCCCATCCACTGGAAAGACTCCAAGTACTTTATCTTGTATATATGTGTTCTTTCTGACCCTGCAATCATTTTATTATATTATTTTACATTTATGAAATGAGGTTGTTAGTATAATGCATAACCCTTTAAAAGGATTGTAATAAATATTAGTTGACAGATTTCTATATTGTTGCAAATTTTCTTGGGGTGGAGCAAAGACCTATTAAAATATTACATTTCTAAGGGTTCTGTTTAAATATAGGAAAAACTCTCATTAATGTAAATAAAGTCCACATTCTGACCCAAAATATATGGCACAGTGGGTTAAGCAACGCACTATGAAGCAAACCGCAGCCACTGAAGCACGAGTTCGATCCCTGCTGCCGGCCAGGGGAGGGACCCACATGGTGCGGCAGACCTCTCCTGCATCGCCCGCTGCTCCCCTTGGCAGTGTACTTTCGTTGATCTGCCTGTTCTGCTCCCTGCTCTCTGTGGTGAATCCTCTCACCCCCCACACCTCTGGCCTGTACCCCAGTGCTTGTATGCATAAATAAATAAATCTTTAAAAAAAAATAATCACCTTCATAGTGATGGAGTGAATTAAGTGATGCCAGGGTAATTTTCCTTAGCCTACAACAACAGTGTAAAACAAATACACCACTTGAAATTTCAATCTTGTTCAGATCTATACAGACTGGAAAACGGGTGATGTTCAATAATTTTACTAATCAGTTAATCAATTTCCCAACCTGAGAGTTCATACAAATTAGTAGTACAAAGAACAACTTGGAAATGGAAAGGAAATCATCATTTTTAAAATCACCAAAACTGAAAACAAAAACAAAAGAACTTAGGAAATTCTCAAGGATGAAGAATATAGATTTACAAAAACCCAAGTCAGCCTTAACTCAGGAAACAGGCCTTTTTTCCACCTGCTAGGTTGGAAAGTTCATCCATTTATTACCATCCAAATGAAATCTTTTCAGCAGGGTCAAAAGGCCTTTGTTTTGACATTTAATTCACTGGGGATGTATTTCCTGCGTTAGGATGCAAAAGACCTCTCACATTGCTTTTTCATTAATTGCCTTCATTTTCCAAGTTCCCTGTTTGATTTATAGTCAATTAAAAACACCCTCGAAAGCCATGACTCATGGATGTTAAGTACAAATATGATTAATGCCACACCATGCACTCCATGGGTGACCTGGCCACTAACCAAGGTCAGTGTCAAGGTGGCATGACCAAGCAGTGTCTTCACGAAAGGAACTCAAGGGGAGGGCAGGAATGCAGGGTCATGGACACTTTGGCATTGTATTAATCCCAAGCAAGGGAAAAGAGGTACTCTTTCCAGTGTTTTCTATATTATAGAGGAAGAATGAAATTGGCTATGAACCATAAGAAATAATGCAGTGGAAATTCTCCTTTTATCACATCCAACTTGCTGAAATTAGGATAATTTAAGAGGCCAATTTCCATGAAATGCAACCATCAATATCAACAAAAAACTATAAGGCACTAGACCAAAAAACTCTGGAAAAGAGACAGAACTCTAGAATTCTAGCTTTCAAACTTGGTGTTATCAACTTCCAGTGCTACAATTTGGGTCCAATTGCTTCATGTACCAACCTTCGTGTTGTCACCTGGAAAATGGGCACATGAAAGCATTTCTCCCCCAAGGGCTGGTCTGAGATCAAGGGGTCCTGCACACTTACAGAGGCAGCTATCAGATGCCAGCAATGATGCCACAATGGTGGGATCTTTTAACAATCCCAGCATCAGTCCTGAATGTCTGCACACTTGCTTCATATTCTAGGAATGCTATGTCTCTGTTGGCAGGGGCATACAGAACTTTATCAGCAAATCTCTTAAGCATTAATCATGTCTCCCAAAAGGAGTAAACACAGTGGAGTTTTGGAATATCAGAAAAGAGCACATTCCTTAATAAGAGATTCCCACCAAAATGAGGAAAAATAAGGATATTTGGTGTATTTTTTACAATGCAAAATCGACTCAAATTAGATTTTTCTTTTCTTCTATAATCAGTCCTTATCCCCTTTATGGCTGGTTTTTTGGTACCAAATGCCTTTTAAAAGTAGTTCTTGGTGGGGAGGGGAGGGGGGTGGCTGAGGGAAGATGGGAGCACGGAGGACTGAGGTGATGGTGCACTGGTGAGATGGTGATGGGGAATACATGGGGATTACAATTGATGGCAAATATATGTAAATTTTAAAAAATTTATATTAATAAAAAAAAGAAAATAAATAAATAAAAGGAGTTCTAGGGCCTCCCTGGTGGTGCAGGGGTTAAAGTCTCAGCTTTCACTAGCCATTGCAGCATGAGTCATGAGTTTGATTCCTGGCCAGGGAGCTAATCCACAGAGGCATAGCAGACTTTGCTTGTCTCACTGGCTGCTCCCCTCAGCAGTGTATTTCAGTAGGTTCAACTGTTCTGCTCCCCACTCTGTCTCTGGTGAATTCTTTCACCCCCTGTACCTCTGGCCTACACCCTAATTCTTGTATGCATAAATAAAGATAAATCTTTTTAAAATAGAAAATTCTAGTCAAAGAAAATAGTAGCATCCACCCTCTATCTTTGCTCATTTGTTTGCTTTTTTTCATATCTAGACTTAGGAAAATGTTCAACAATATATTTTAAATAATCATAGATTTAAAAAAATTATCAGTACATGGTGTTCAAATGTCCAATAATCACTATTTTAGATACGTCTTCAGATTATTATTAACCAATATGATCTGTCTTCTCAAAATCCAGGTTTAAATGACAATTGTAAGGTGATTGAACCTATATATGAGTTACAAATAATAATGACAACACTAGCAACAATATGATAGTACTAGCTAATAGCAGTTTCCATTTATTCATAATTATGCTCTATCAATTTTTTCATCAATTATTGGATCAATAATCCAGAAGTGGAAAGTGCCAAATCATTTTTAGAGAGATAAGAGAATTTAAACTCAGAGGATTCAAATAATTTATTCATGGTAACATAGCTAACACATGACTATGTGGGTATCTGAACCCTAGACTACACTGGGTTTAAAACTCTGTGACCTTAACCATATATTGTAATTATCAGGAAGATGCAAATGGAGTCCATTCAGATTAGAACCATGAAAAGATGAGGAGCCTCCCCTGGCTGTTTCTAAGAGGATAAGGGGAAAAATTTGACTCTTCTCAGTACCCATCATCCTCTGTCAAGAAAAGCATGTGGTAATCAGAAGTGTGTGACCTTGCTCTCCTGCTTGAACTGGCCAATTCCGTCCTTTCTCCTAGGTAGACCCAGGCTATTCTGAGAGAGCCGCCTCCTTCGTGGTCTACTTCTTTCTATCCCAGTGTCTCTTTTTGACTTGGGCTACACTGTTTTGTTAGGATCTGTATAGAGACTGAACATGTATATGTGTTCTTCTACATTTCTCAGTTGCTCTTGTAGTTAGATTGGTTATAAGACTAGGTCAGACTAAAAGAATGTGAGCAGGGATTATGCATGTCCCTTTTGAACTAAGGTGGTTACGCCACCAGGGTACCTTCCCTATACTTTCTTGGCCCCTGTCTGCCATCTCAGTGACATGCATGACTAGAAGGGACAAGATGGCAGAACAAAGTTGGAACCAAGGCAGAGTTAAGCCTTGGTTCATCCTTGGAAGTTGGTTCATCCTCAAGTTCCTGCAGGGAGGGAAGCCACTTGGAGAGGAGCAACCAGGTCATCATGCAATGTGAATGAGAAGAAACTTTTACTTGTTAGTTCCCTGGGATTGTTTGATACTAAGTCTGTTCTGAAAGATGAGGATTTTTTATGAAAAGGGTGACTTATCCAGGTCAAATATGAAGTAAACTCTGTACTTGTATGTCTGTATATTTTTATATGTGTAGCTCAAAAGGCGTGATTCATGAAGGAACAAGAGAGGAAGAGAACTGTTGACATGATACTGGATAATGGGCCAAAGAGTGTCCTTTTTGGACACTGGAGGCTCAGGCACCCCCACTTATAGAGGTTGGGCAGTCATGAGTCTGGTTTCCCCAAGCAAACCTGATAACAAATCCCTCCATAATGTCAGGAAGGTCTGTCTAAGCTGAGGGGGGCAGGCCAGAATATTCTCTTGTGCAATTCTGCAGAATGTATTCACTCAGTCTGGGGCTTATCACTTGGTCTTTTCCCACCTCTGCTGGGTGGGTGATCAGTTTTCCAGACCAGGTGATACCAGAGCCTGTGTACTAGTTGGAAAGCTGGAGCCAAGATCCTTATTCTCTCCTGTACCAAGGCAGGAGCTTTCAGAATCCCAGATTTTCATGTTGTAGGAGAAGCAAACACACCGAGTAATTTGAGAAAATCCTGGGAGTCCTGGGCTCTGCCATAAACCCCTCACAGATTCTAACCCAAGTCCAAAGGAAGTCTCCTTTTGAGTTTCTGCCTTCTTCCTGTCTTCCCCTTTCTTGTGATTTGCGTAGGAAATGAGAATAAGTCCAACTCCCTAGCCCACCTCTCAAGACTGAAATGAAGCCAAGAGTGTTTTGCCCCAGTTCTCATGAGTGGGGGCTTTGCATCATACCGAAATATACCGTGAAAGAGCTCTCTTGGCTACATCAGAAGAAATGGTGGGGTACCATGTTTTGATCCTGGAATCTTGTTGAAAAATGGCCTTTTAAAGACGAAAGCCCGACTGATTAGTGGAAAGTAGAGTAGAATAAAGAGATATCTGGATGTGAAGAAAATAAAAGACTTTAGAACAACTGAGGGAAAGATGTATTGCAGTGAACAGTGAATAAAATATTAGGGAAATAAAAGGAGTGGAGGTGACCATTAGTAACAGTTAAAGTAGAAAAAGATAAGTCACTGAGAATTGAGGAGAGAGATGAAAAAGGATAAAAGGAAATATTACTGTCTGAACAGAGAGAGCAAGAAGCCGTGGACAGAATAAACATTGTCTGTAACCTGCTAAAAGCTGAACACAAAATTGGTTGAATATAAGTCTGGGGTATGAGCATATATACTATGTCAGGCACAGAAACAACACTTTCAGACAACTTTATAGAATGGTCAAAAGTGCAGACTTCAATTGATTGATTATGCTGTATTTATATCTTGTGCAAAACAAAAAATCATGATGATTGGAGACCAAAACTCTTAAATATTGCAAAGACAAAGGAAAAATGGAAAGTGCAAATGCTACAGCAGAGCCCAAGATAACATTTCTAACCTTTTTACCTCTGTTATCCCCAAAACATCAGCTTGCACCTACAAGGTTTATTTCTCAAACCTTGGCTTTTGACTTCAAATGTCTAAGAATTTTAAAACTTTCTGCTTCTGTTTGACTGTTTTCACTTTTCATTCAGATGCTGGTCTTATGTCAGTATGGTTTTCATTGTGAGAACGCCCACCACTCACTGGTTTCTTGGTCGTGGCATTTTTCACAGAGAGTGGGATCTTAACATAAGGAAATAGGTGAAAGAAACTGATAACGAGAAAAGAGAAGGAACTGGAGAGGGAAGGAGAAGCTTAAAATATTATTTACTTATTGACATCTGACTGTAAAACTGAGACAACTTGAAAGCAGGTTGGTGGGGGAGAGGGAGGAAGCCCAGTGGAACATGGTGAGGTTTATAGGGATCTTGTGATGGGCATGAGGTGAAAACATACATTTGTAGAGGTTTAAGCCTATAACTGCCAAAGCAGGTACAATGATATAAACCAAATTTACCTTAATAAATACAATTTGAAAATATATATATTATTTGGCTAAGGGAAAAGTCCATTCAATATTTCGAACTTTCTATCTTGCCTAAAGTAGAATTGGGTAAACCATTGCAAGACTACTACTTCTAGAAAGAGATTTTTCCCAAAATATTTTCAATAGGCTTCTCAAGTCTGCAAAAACTTTCTTCATTGAGTCACAATTAACCTTACTCAAAGGGTCTACATTCATAACAGCTTGTGGTTATTGCTTTGAGATGAACTCAAAAGTACTTAATCAGGTCTGTTCTTTGCATTTGTTTTACCCTAGTAATACACACACACACACACACACACACAGTTTCCGTGAAAGGGGGCTAATCCGATACTGCTGATTCAACAATTCACATACAAATTCACATAAAATTCTTCAAATGTCCTCAATTCCCATGCCACTGACTTTTCCTGAATGTGCTATCATTGATAATCAGCCAGTTTCATTTAGTTTTACTAGCTTACACAGAACCAACAACCATAACCCACTTAATTACTTTAGGGGTTTAAAAAAAAACACACAGACATACACACAAAACTGTGATATTGGAGTGTACAGTATGGTCTAGTTTAAATTAAAAAGATCCCCCAAAGTATGATTGTTTCCAGCTTCTCAGCAGTGAATTAAAAGCTGTTTGGTGTCGTGAAGATTACAGAAGCAATCACATTTATGGGCCTGTTTTGCATACCAACTCTATTAATTTCCATACTCAGGGTGGCTTCACATTTCCACGCATGTTAATATAGACGCCATTTGGGATAATCGCTTGAAAGAAGAGAAAGAGAAAGGAGAAGAGAGGAGATGAGATGAGACAAGATTAGAGGAGGGCCTGAAAAACCATTCTCTTAAACCAAGTTCTGTTTGAAATATAACAATTCTGATAAACAGAAGAATCAAAAGACAAATGAGGATGCCTGATAGCCTGACCCAGAAGTCACACTCAGGGATCAAATTAACATGAAATCACATATTGGAATGTGTGCATAGTGCCAGTCCTGCACCTTGTCATTACAGACTAGTTATTGAAATGATTTCATTGTCGTAACTGCATCAAGATGAGCACGGCTTCGCCTTGGGCAGCACCCTAGATGCTCAGTGTTGCATCTTCATTATTGTGTTCCTTTCAACTTTTAAAATGTGTTCCAGCCTCACAGAGCAACCAACCAAGTAGGGTTGTTTTGTTTTCCATCATTGTTAAACATGCTAACTACACACAGCACAGGGATGAAGGAACATGGCTAAGCCTGGAAGGCAAACCTGAGACCATAAGGACAAACATGCAGTTGTCTTCCCTAAAGGCATCTAGAGCATCTGACCAAGTTAAACCACTATTTTCAAATACTTCATTCCCAAATGAAGGGCCTACAGCGAAAGGGTCAATTGTCTACCATCATATTTAAGTTCGATTGTGCTAAATCTGCCTGTACATTTAGCAATGCACTCCATGTTCTCATAAAGAAAAAAAACAATAAAATGTTTGCATAAAAATAGGAAGAGATTATAACCACAGATCTAAAGGGAGCATATTTTAAGGAAATCAATTGGAATTTGGGGGGATTTGAATGTAATCCACAGAATAGCCTGTAGAGGTTTTGAGTATTTCTGAAGACCATCTTATTAGCCTTAAGTATAACAGTTTTGAATTCCTATGTCTAAAAATTCCCAGAAGCCAATATCATGCTCTCACCATTTTTCGATCTTAGGAGATGAATGAGAAAAACAAGACGACCAGAAATCCATAGGAAGGCAGTGGTTTTGCTCTCAGGGATCTGCCCTGAGTGGATTTGTTTCTTTTGCACAGAGCAGTATACAACGTGGATTCCCTTCACTGGAAGCAGCCAGGACGCACTCACGGATCACAAATTACCAAAAAGAGACACATACTATTCTATTCGCCTCTGCTGTAGAAATCCTGTTCAACACTTCATACCTATGTCAGGCAGTGACATAGGAAAACGACTGGCTAAATTTAGGGATACCACATCCTGAGATACATTCTTAGTCACAGTGAATTCAAATACGAGGATAGGTCAAAAGCAGCATCATGTGACATTACTTACAGTTTAGAATCGACTGGTCCTCGATGAATTCAGCTGGCTGGTCGATATGGAACACTTTCTGCTGAAATCCAGGAGTGCAGTCCAAATCTTCTGCAGATGTTAACAGCAGCACCTGAGAAAACCAAAGCCATCAATATTTTAACAGCGGCTTGTGTGTGTTTGTCTTACTAAGTTTTACCAAATCCGTGACTTTTAAAAATGAACTGAGGTTTTAATTTCATTTCCCAAATGAAGAGGTAAGTTGAGATTTCTCTGGCTGCCAACTATTCATTTTGGCAATGAGACTTGGAAAACGTGCAAATGATAACAGCTGTCGTGGTTTCCATGAAGCTGCAGTTAAAGAAATAGCTTCGTCAGATTTTTACACCTGCTAAGGATCTCACCGTGTCTTCCATGTGTGAATTTCATTACAGAAACTGTCAATTTTATATGATGCCTTAGCTAAAACCAACTTCACTTTCTTAGATGCAAAGGAACATTATCATCTAGGTAGATGAAGAGAAAAAAACAGGGGTTATTCCTTTGGAAGTTACTGCTGAAAAGAATTCAGGGCCCACTAGAACTTCATGACCCAGGAAGGTGGCTGTGAGCCACACATGTGACTACTGATCACTTGAAGTGTAACTGGACTGAAATCAGTAAAATAAGTAAATCAGTATAAATTACACATTAAATTAGAAGAATAAACCATAAAGAGAAAATCTAATTAGCAATTTTATATTGATTCCATGTTGAAATGATATTTTACAGATTAGGCCAAAGAGATAATATAAAATTAATTTCACCACTTCTTTCTTTATACTTTTGTAATTTCTTTTTTTTATTAAAATATTTTAAAATTTACATATACTTGCCATTAATTGTAATCCCCATGTATTCCCCATCACCATCTCATCAGTGCACCATCAC
>JAGFMF010011775.1:68799-88307 GCA_019455555.1 Galemys pyrenaicus | reverse complement strand
CCCTCCCTGGCCGGCAGCAGGGATCGAACTCGTGCTGCAGTGGCTGCGGTTTGCTTCATAGTGCGCTGATTAACCCACTGCGCCACCAGGGGAGGCCCAAGGAAAGGGAAAAATTCTTAAAATGCAGTTTTCATCCAAAACATCTAAGAGGAAGTCATTCTATATTCACCCACATCCCTGGCAATAGTTACCTGTGAAATCAGAAAAATCTAAAGGAAGGTTCACTGATGGTCAGTCGTTACATATCCAGACCTGATGTTGTGTCAAAGAAGCAACTAGATTATGACCTTTTCTTGCTTGGAAATAATTATCAGATTCTTCCTGGCCTTGCTGTGAAGTGGAACATTTTATTTCTAACTGTGCAACTCTCAACACTTTGTTCTCTGCCAGACATTAGACAAGATGTCAGATTTGTCATCACACTGGAAGGTTTTTATTAATTATCTTTCAGAGGCAAAGTCCTTTTTGTAATTTATTTTTTCACACCAGGAAAATTCTTCTATTGAACTAAATGTCTATCTTGTTAAATTGTTTTTTTTTTTTTTCTGCTAAAGGGTCTCGCTTTGAAAACTTCCAAAAGAAAAGAAGTAAACCCAGAAAAAAATCGGTATTGAAGTCAAAGAATTGATTGTGTTAAGCAGAATACCACATATCCTCCCCTGGGACAGAGTGTAAGAAAATGCAACTTTTCTTTAAAATCTAACTGCCTAATGTACAGTTAAAATAAAATTTTCTCTAGCTATTTGCTTGCCTGCATCAGAAGGAATTGCAATGACTGTTCTTTACATGCCAATTAATCATATTCTGAAGGACTCATTCATGGATGTAAGTAACATTTATTGAGTGCCCTGGATATGTCAATATCAATCTGTAGAAAAATTAGTAAGCAAGTTCCTTGCCCATCAGGAACACAGAGTACGATGGAAAGAATGCCATGCAAACATATACTTTTAGAACAGAATTCAAGGCATAAGAATGAAATAATCTAGTAGGAATGGTAAATAGGAGAATTATCTTAATGTTGGGGATGGTGAGTAAAGTCATAAAGTCACTAAAGAAACAACTTCCTAGACTACTTAGTCCTTGAATTCCCCTTTTAGTGCCACTTCTAGTTATTACTCAGAAGGACTCAGTAGTCTCAAGACTGAGCTACCCACGCATGCCAAAAAAAAAGGCAAACTAAATTCTTATTAATGACTTTTTTAAAAAATGCAATGGTTATTGAGAATATAAGGACTAGAAAGTAACACACAGCTTTTTTCTGCTTTATATTTTCAGAGTAGCATGCAAGATAGTAATGTAAATCCAAGTGGAATGCAAGATGGGCTCAGGTTTAGGTTTTAAGGAAGTAAAGGCCTCAAGCAGTGAGGAATCACCAGAGGAATCCCATTAAATGTTTACCAGCTGGCTCTCTCGGAAGAAATGCCTTGATTTGCAATGACTTCCACTTCCTGTGATGTAAATATATCCACTGTGGTTGAGTTCAAGTTGCCACTGGCATCAGAGATGGGAGGAGATGCACACAATTGGCTCCTATGAACTAAGTAGCCCTACCACGTCATTGAGTATGCTGATTGCTAAATCTGAACTGTTTGAACCAGTCAAACAGTGGGAAGTGGGAATTAGTAACTTCCCTGATTTTTTGCAGGGCTTTTATAAATATAAACCTCCATGACCCAAAGTATAGCTTCTCTCCATCCCAGGGTAATATTCTGTAATCGTGGTTGGGGTTGCACTACATATGAGTTAAAACATCCTGGAAAACCCTTCCTAATGGAACAAAATGACACCATAATTTGGTTTTATCATAGGAGAAAATGCAATGAATCCTTGATTCATGACTGTGTGTTATTTAAACATTGCTTTTGATGTTTTATCCAGAGTCCTAGCTCAAATGATCAGAGATAATCCTGCCTTCTGACATAATTAGGGAGCTGCAGCTTTACTAAGCTGGAGGATAATCAATTTGACCTTGAAAGTTTGTCTACAGTTCTGCACTAATGTTCAGAACACAGACGTGGCAGCCACACTAGAGTCTCTCTAGTCTCAATTGTTGAACATAAGCTACAGACTTAGTTCCAAGGACAAACATGCTCTAACCAAAAAGGTGCAGAATATCATGCCCAGCAAGATCCATGTGGACACTCTGTTAGATGACCTTTAGTTTGGGGATTAATTGTTAACATTTAAATATCAAGAATCTTCACTAAGAACTTAGATTTGAGACAGCACTGGGATTAAAATCAAATAGAGTGGTGTTCCATGGGGGATAAGGACACTCTGCAAGTGGGCAGAATGGCATTTCCAGATACCCACAGTCCATGCCTTCCTCATATGACCCAACAAGAAGTATCCTTTGCCATATATCCCAAGTGTGCTGTTGGTTCCCTAAATCAAAAAGGACATTTATTTTGCATTTGTGTCTTTATATGGTTTTTCTCACTCCAGGCCTCTTCATTCTTTCACATGAGGACACTGGCCTCTCTGAGCCCCTGAGCTTCCATTCTTCATCCACTAGTAACCCTAGGAAAAGTCTCCACTGATCAGGTCTGCACTGTGGTGAAACTATCATAAAAAAGCCTCGGATAGCCCTCCCTAGTGGCACAGTGGGTTAAGCAACACACTGTGAAGCAAACCGCAGCCACTGCAGCATGAGTTCGAATCCCTGCCACCGCTGGGGAGCTGACCCACAAGGTGCAGCAGACCTCTTCTGTCTTGCCCGCTGCTCCCCTCAGCAGTCGATCTGCCTGTTCTGTTCCCCACTCTGTCTCTGGTGGATCCTCTCACCCCCCACACCTCTGGCTTGTACTCCAGTTCTTGTATGCATAAATAAATAAATCTAAAAAGAAAAAAAAAGCCTCAGATATTCTCCACTTGAAACTGCTTCCATATTTACTGTCTTCTAAATTGTTGGGAGCTGACTCAGCCTGCTCCATTACTCAAGTTCATGCTTTCTCAGAGCATCAGGGCTTTCCTCTTTAGCCAGCTTGATCAAAGACACGGACATTTGAGGGTGATAAAAATGTATTATTGCAGGTCTCCAAAGTATGAGGACATTCTTCCCTCAGCATCACCCTCCTTGCTAATCTCTCTAACAGGCAGGAAGCATATTCTTACTAAAAACTAGTAAAAACAGTATATCTAGATGCAAATAAATTGAGTCACCACCTCCTCCTATTATCACTGCTTTAAATCTAGGTGTGGATCAGCTATTCGGTTCTCCCCATCAAACAAACATTTGCCAGATTTCAAATAGAGAATACCTGAACCAAAATAGGTTGAAAAGTTTTATATTTGTATATGTATATATATACACACACACATGCACACACATATGTGTAAATACACCTATAGAAACTACATTTAATACACAAGTGACATAAATGCACATATGTACATAACACAAATATATATAACCCTCTTTGAAATAAATATATCCTTTCCAAATATATATGTGTGTGCGTATATATACATTCCTGAGGGTTTGAACAGTACTGAGATTGGGGTCAGATATGTGTGTTTCTTTTTTTATTTTCCTCATGTCTTTTTGAATCCAGAAGTTCAATTACCTGAAATTTCATGAGCAAATCCTTGGGATATTTTCAACTCAAGCTGGATTAATGCAGTCCTCAAAGTCTGTTTATCCTATTGCACTTTCAAAGTAATTCTGTTTTTACAGAAAAATACTGCATCTCCTTCATGGTAAGACTTGGAGGAGAGGAGATCTTCTTCAAAAATGACAGTCAAAATATGATCTTATGAAATCTACCATGAAAGGCAGAAACTAAAGACCACAACAGTGTCTCCCTGGACATCACTACTGATTTGTGCTAAGGGCAAATGAGCACCAGCAGAGCTGCACATTGTGATGGTCACAGGCCCCAACACCCACTGTCTGTCAGATGACAAACAAGGCCAGCACCCAAGTGGGAGATACTGATAGCCAGAACTGAGGCAGCAGGAAAGGGGCTGGGAGGAGGGAGAACTAGTACCAGCTAGAGTTATCAACTGTCCTAGTCTCCCTGGACTGTCTGGGAGTTAGCCCCAAGAATGTCATATCTCAGGAAACTCCTCCAAAGTATCAGGGACCCTAGTCCCAAACTGACAGCCCACTCAAATCTAGCCATTTGAAGAGGGGGATACAGGAACAGGCAAAATTATGGGCAATGCTGCTGCAAGGCATAGGGGTAACAGTGGAGAGTCTTTATCTCAACTAAACCTGAAGGTCTAAGAGAACTGTTTTCCAGATCCAACAGGGACAGCTACATGGAGAGGGGACACTCAAGAGTAGCTGGGATGCTGGTAAAGGACACAGAGCTTGTAGAAAGTTACTCTCTTTCCTCCCCCTGAGCTCTTGTCCTGTTTAAAGTATTGATTAGCAAATTACAGTCTAGACCAAATTCAGCCCACTGTCTGCTTTTGCAAATAAAGTTTTATCGGAACACAGTCACACTCATTGATTTATCTATTTTCTATATCTGTTTTCCTTTTACAAAGTCAGGGGTGAGTGGCTGTGACAGAGACCTTATGACTTGCAAAGTCTAAAATATACATTATTTAATCCTTTAAGGAAAAGTCTGTAGATCCCTGGGCTAAGCCCACTGGAAACCAAAAGGTAGGGGAGTCCATATAAGGCAGAGGGCACTGGAGGAGGGTTGTAGCGGTCAGCAGAGGTGCTCAGCACACTCCTTGGCTGTGATGTTAATCACAAACCTGCAGAATTAATGGGAGAATCTAGGCCATGATGTTGAAAACAGAGGCACCCCACAATTACCCTGCATGTAAAAGCACCATAAGCTTCTTAAGTAGCCTTCCCTGAACTGGCCCTTTCTGAATTAGGCTCCTGCAGAGAAGGTGTAATTGTAAGAAGATGGGATTTGAAAAACCCAAAACCAATTAGCTTTTTATGATATTGTTTGGGTGAATTTTCTGTAACTTTATTATTTAAAACTTTTTTTTCAATATAAACAAACTACTTTAATAAACAAGAAGGACACAGGGGTTTTGTTTTATTATTTAGAATAAAGAACAACTAGATATTTTATAATGCCCATGTAGCAAATATTATTTGACCACTTCATATGTGCCAATTCCAGACTAGTCACTAAAAATAATATAGTAAGAACAAATGTGTTTTTCTGGCCTCATGCAGCTTAATTCTAATGGAGTAGATACCAATGAGCAAAAAACAAGAACAGAGAGTAAATTCACAGGATTCATTCTTTAGAGGATGCATTCTTTAGAGATATCAAAACAATGGAATGGGGGACATTAGCTGGGAGTAGGGAAAGTGTCTTTAAGGAGCAGAAAGATGAGGACTTGGTCACACTGAGATCAGGGAAAAACATTCAAGGTAGAGGTGGCAGCAAACACAAAGCAGGAATTATTACAAACACAAAGCAAGAATAAGTCCAGTGATAGGAGGAAGGCCAGGTGGCAGAAAGCAGGAGGTCAAGGAATCCAGAGAATTAAGTGAGACCTCATGGCTCTGCATTAATATAAGGGACTTGAGTCTGCATCCTTGCAAAGGTCTGCTTTAAATCTAGGCCATCGGGGGTGATTTGGGAGCTTGGATTTGGAGAGTGTTCTCACCACCCTAACTGAAGAGTTGTCTCACTATATCTGAAGGCTTGCACACACAGTATGGTTAATGCAAAATACCTGCTTCCTTCTGGGAGCCTGGAATCTTGCCATGTAAGGTAGAAGGTACCTTTGTGAGCCTCTCCCACTAAAATCCCAGGTTACCCAGTCCCCCGCAGCTTCCCTGGTTGGCAACATGTCACCATGTCACCACAACTTGTTGCTGGAATAAAGTGCTTCCTGTGTGATTCACAGGGCAAGGCCTTAGAGGCTTATGCCTGGTCTCCCCTGACTTTTCCCTCTGGGAAGCTCCTCAGTGTTTCTGCCCTGTAAAGACCTGTGGCTGTGAGTTTGACTGTATCCTGAATCTTGTGGGTCTTCCCAGCAAATCGCTGGAGCTGGAGGTGGTCTTTGAAAGCCCCAGCACAAATGGAAGCACTGTATGTCACCTGTTTTCTCTGCACAGAGCCCAGAGCAAGCCCTTCACGTGGGCTTGCCCATGCAGTGCTTCCCACAAGGCTCTGAGACTGGCAAGCACCATTTTACAGATGAAGCAATTAAGATTCACAGCATTTCTGGAACTTGCTCAAGGTCACCATCTGAGTCCCTTGGAGAACCTGAGTAATCATTAGTTCCCTAATACATGCCCTGGACTCCTCACAACACATACACAGCCTGTAGGAAACTCAGGGATTGCTTTGCATATTTGTTTGACTTCCACCACAAATGGGACTTCAATCTATTTTATCATGAGATGCTCCAGCAAAGCTCATTCAAGCTCCACCTCTTAATCTTGATAGTGAATTTGAGGCTTTGTTGTAAGAAAGACTATTAAGATTAGGCAATAAGATTCTTCAAGGATGATAAATATCCCTTTAAAGGGACTGCATATCCATTGACTGAATAACTCTGTCCTGGAAATGAAAATCACACTAGGAGAATGGAAGGGTGGGTTATGAAAATGCAAATTAGAATGACTTCAGTGGTTGAGTTGAAGTTAGCTCGTCTTGTCACAAAGAAGGATGAGTTGGAGAGGCGCCTACAAATGCAAGTCTGAGGTCTTATAGAATACACGAAGTTGGCATTAATGGCCTCAAAATGGAGTGTGATGCCTGCCATTCAAATTCAGCCACAGAAAATGCCAGGATGCTATTATTTCTATTATTCTGGAACTTATTTGTATTCTTTTGAAAAAGACAATCCCTTCAGGCCTGACCACCTTTGTCATCAATATTTCTCAAAGTGGGGAATATATACCACTGGATAGTATGTGAGAGCATTTTAGATAATATTCTCAGGCATATAGATGTGATTATTTTAATCACATCTATATTCTAAAGCTTTCCTTCTATTTATAAAAAGCAATATTCATTTTCTATTTATGGTAATAGTAGAAAATCTCTGTGGTAATATATTTCCACCAAATAGTAAATTGATTTAAGTAACAATAAACACTAAAGAGGATGCGGTGCTATTTAAAAGAAAAAACAAAACTATAAATCTATAGAAAGATTTAAATTGTAGAAACCCTAAACTAGCTAACTTATTCGGGAATACTCGCTGACAGAGAATTTCAAACCAAGGCAGGAAGAATGATATGATAGTAGATATCAGTCAGAACCTAAAGAAAGTTCAATATATTTTATGGTTTCAGGTCTTATGTCTAAGTCCTTAATCCATTTTGAGTTGATTTTTGTGCATGGTGAAAGGCAGTATTCTAGTTTCATTCCTGTGCATGTAGCAGTCCAGTTTGCCCAGCACCACTTATTGAACAAGCTGACTTTATTCCATTGCATATTCTTTGCTCCTTTGTCAAAGATTAGTTGTTCATAAGCTTGCGGGTTTGTTTCTGGGCTTTCTATTCTATTCCATTGGTCTATGTGTCTGCTTTTGTTCCAATACCATGCAGTTTTTATGATTGTGGCTTTGTAGTAAAGTTTGAAGTCAGGAAGTGTGATCCCTCCACTTCCCTTTTTATCAGTTAGAAGAGCTTTGGCTAGTAAAGTTGTCATTTTAGATCAGTTTTTCTCTACCTGTAGCCTCCAGCCCAGCAACCTTTGTGTGACCTGGAAGTTTTTGGAAATGCAGATTCTTGGCCCCACCTCAGACCAAACTGAGTCAGGTGGGATCTGAAAGGACTGGACAATCTCAGTGTCCCCTCAAGTTTGAGAACCACAGCATGAGATAAATGACTATGCAGTCATGTGTTCACTCGACAAACAAGGATGAAGAGTCTTTTACACACAAGGCTCATCTTTGCAACTCAAAGCCGTAACTAACTAAGTACAAAGGAACTAACTACAAGGAGGAAAACATTTCAAATGTTTTCCTGAAAAACCATGTGAAGTGCGAGAATCACAGCAAATTCTAACGAGCAGGGCCTGAGCAAAGGCAGCTTTGCTGTGCACAGAGGTGGTGAGGCTTAGAGCGGGATCTCCTGGGGTATTAGCAGGGCAGGCTTCCTGGTGTGACCAAGACATATATTCACTTTATTCCCATAGACTGATGGAGCCGATGAAACTCTGGTCAAGAATTAAATGTCCTCGGTTTGCTGGAGGCAAGCATGTATATAGATTGATCATCACAGCAAGACTGCTCTGGCCCCCTCTGGTGAGCTGACACCTTCAGGCCTGAGGAGTGTTCTATCTAGAATGGGAATGAGGAGACCACAGGTCAGCTCTGCCACAGTAGAACACTGCCACAGTCTAGGGTCCTAGGGCTACACATAGCTGTTGCCCTTTGTCAGTCAACCAACCCACAGGGGATTAGGAAAAAATAGAGCAAGGGTAAAGCCCAGAAGAGGATCATCTCCCCTGATTAAGGGATTCAATTTCCACAGAAGTTTGCAGACTTGAGACCATAATTTTGCCTTAGAATGAAGCCTCTGAACCCAAAGATGGGACAACTACGGATTTTAAATCCAGACACTGTATGACCTTGAACAGAGAGAGGATACCAAAACCTACAGTGCTTTCTCTGTGAATATGAACTTGCACTCATGTGGGAGGAGCATAAATTGGTTCAAGTACTACAGAGATGCTACTGTCCAATATAGAAGTCACACGTGCCTATAAGGTGTACTGTGAGTGTAAAGTGCAAGCTTGCTTTCAAAGGCTTGGTATGTAAAATATACATCATTTGTAATTTTTATATTGTTTACAGCTTAAAATCACATTTTGGCTATTTCAAGTTAAAGAAAATAGATCACAATGAATGTAATCTATTCTTTTTTGCCTCTTCTACTTCTTTTTTGCCTCTGTTGACATGACTACCAGAAAACCTAAAACTATGTCTGTGCCTTGGATTAGGTTTCGAAGGCACAGCACTATTCCAGAAGAAAGGTCTGCTCACTTTCTCTTAAAAAGAAGGCTAGTAAATATTTGAGGCTTTGTGGACCAAGAGGCAAAATCAAGGATATTATATAGACCTTTCTATAACCATTTAAAACATATCTGTTTAAAAAATGTAAAGCCCATTTTAGTTTGTGGCTGCAGGCAAGCAGGAGGCAGGCTGATCTGGGCCACCCATCAGTCTACAGATCCCCACTCTAAGCACGATGTGCCTCACAGCATCCAGAGCGCTGCCCCAGGAAACCTATTGTCCACTGCTGTGGACTGCTGTGGTGCCAACGGGTGAGCACCTGGGTCAGGTATTGGACGACTGTGATCCATCTGATGCTCAGGTCTCAACTCGGTCAACAGCAGAGAGGCAAGGTGGGACCTGGGTGCATGTGAGTGCAAGTTCATAGTGATCACCACCATGCTTCACTGGTATGAGCTGCCTTTTTCTTTTCTCCTTTTCTCTTTTGTAGCAGACTTTTTTTTATGACTATAAGGGGTACCATGTCAGATAGTCCTGGTACCAGGACTGACCCTGAGTACACAGATAAGCTAAAGGAAGGCGTGAATGATTGGGGTCTCATAGTGGCTTGAAGTCCCTCCCGCCTCTTCTGTAGCATAAATGGGCAAGGGCTGAATGGAGTTCAGGCGTCTAGTGCAACACAAGGCACTGACCTTTAAATTCATTAGAAAGATACATGCAGCCTCCTGGGGGTGTGTGTGCATGGGGACAACCTCCAAGGGCCCAGAAGCACGAATTAATCCTCTGATGCCAAGGGTTATTAATATAGGAAATACAAAGCCGTCGTTTCCTATCTCCTGAAAGCAGACAAGCTGGGTAGTGCTGAATTGAGAAAATTATTATTTATTAAAAATGAGATAGTCACGGGCCAGTGCCTAATCCTGATTGGGTTCAGAGACAATTCTCCATCCATTGAGCCAGCAATACATTTCTTGAGAAAGGTGTTTTGTTAAATACAAAATGTCAATGATGCTGTTATTCATCTGCATAGGCTCCCTCCATGTAGGATCTTTTCCATGTTAAAATGGCATCAATGGTGGAAAGACCCTCACCAGGATCACACCTCATTTTCTCTCCCTAAGTAACCCTCGCTTTATGGGCTTGCTTAGAGCTGGAGCTTCCTTCTAGTCATGGTTCTGGTATTAGTGTCCCCTACAAATTCTATGGGTACAGAATTTCATGGAGATGTAGGGCAGATTCCCTCAAGTGGCTGTGTTGGCATTTGGCTCTTCCTTGGACACAGAGAAGGAGTGAATGTAATTATTTTGCATGCCCATTGATTGTAAAGACAACACAAAGCACTTGAGTTGTTAGTGGCTGGCCAGAGGCAATGCATTTGGAGCATAGTTTCCAAATTTAGAGCCATATTGCACAGGGAGACATGGGTGACTTAGCAAGAAGCCACTGAGTTCTTGAGTTCAGATTTTGAAGTCAAGTCAACCAGGATAGGACTCTTCATGCTACCATTTGCTATCTGTGCAGCTTTTAAAGTGGCATTCTACTCTGGGTGGAAATTTGGAGCACCCATGAGAAGGGCAAGTTTAACTATTCTGCAGGGTGAGTAGAAGAAAGGCACATGAATGTGCTTGGCATAGAGTAAGGAAGTGCTACAAAATTATTCAAACTATTAACATTAGAAACCAGAAATTCCTAGATGTTTGCTATATAAATTAGAGAAGCCTCCTGGAAGGTGGATCAGTGTTGACTAGCCCCTCACAAAAGCTCTGCCCCCGTCTGCCATCTGACAATGCTACCACACACACTGGCTCATTTTAGGAGTGAAGAGGTGTAATTCCAGGATGGGTATTTGGTGACATACCTTTCTAGCTCTCCCATGTACAGACACTGTCATATTTTTATTGATGTTGGGTGGCTGAAACCAGAATTTCCTTCCAACAAAGCCTTCTTACATCTGTAATCATCTGAGTTGAAATATGCCTTTCTTCCTTGGTGCAGTCAAATTTGTAGACCACTTCAGTGACTGGTCCCATGGATAATCAAGAAACTAATTTTCTTTCTATCCATTTGTGTTTCAGAATATACAAGTTATTTGTTCATTGGTGACTGATCTAGATATATCACTTTATTGTAACATGTGACCAAAACTTTCAATTTTTTTATTTTTGTGTCATTAGTAGTAGAAAGAGTGTATGTTTCACTGTAAAATTTGCACATGATCTATAAGTCTAATTATAACCACAAATACTGACTGCAGGCTTCACACAACCTATAGCTATGTTTACTAAAGTGCATTTTCTTATTTTCAACTGGAGCTTTGTCATCATGTCAATAGAGCAACAAAAAGAAAAAGAGTGGAAGGAGGAGGATGTGAAAAGTTACACGTAAGTCCTAAGTACCTATTTGTTTTAAAACACTTAAAACTATAAGACAGTCATTGCATTAATCAGGGTTGAAAAGCAAGCTCTAGACTTTGAAAAACTTATTTGCTAACTGGTTTCATGTTCATAATTAATGACTAATATTCTGCCATTTATGAGGAATTAAAATAAACAGTGGTTTAATGAGATTTCACCAGGCCACTTTCAAGCACTCAATCAAATCTTATTTTCAATACATGAAAAATGTCTCCTTGACTCTTAATGCATTTAGGGTCACCAGTAACATCTTCATACATAAAAGATTCCATTCTGCTTTTAAAGAAGAGGTAATTATAAGATAAGGGTCACATAGAAGGTCTAGGTTTTTGTGTAACTTCTATTTTAATTAATTTATCATATGTGGGATTTTGCTTTGGTTTCCAAGTGTTGATCTTTTATAGCTACCACGTTCCACGTGATAATGGGTTTTATTCCTTCAAAAGGTCATACGGGATGTAATTTCTCCCTTAACAGAGGGAAACTTAAGCCTGGGTGTGCCTGTGTGTTTTTGCATGGGAAAAAACCACTCAGCAAAGACTTAGTTCTTTTTTTGCTCTTAGATGTTATCTAAAATCCAAGGGACCAAAAAGTGAGAAACCCAATTCATCACTAGGATGGTTACCTTCATTATGCCAGCCCATGGAAGTATAAGGATCAACAGATACAAATGTTTGTATTTGAGAACTTATTTTGCTTTCCTCCCTTCTGTTTCATACATATGTGAAATAACCTGGATGTTACTGTCATTTTGTCTCATGTATTTTATGGCTGATTTTCTTGGGCAATATGATCCACAGCCAGGGTCCTCAGCCCTCTCATTAGGAAGTCATTGTGTTATTGCATGGGTTGTTTCCTTCTGGTACTCCTCATTCTTTGAAAAATTTTGACCTTACAAGCAAACTGCAGTTATTAAAAAATATTACCACATTTTACAGTACCTCTCCATCCCCAATCACCGAAAAAACTCAAAGACGTACATAATTATCAAACACAAGTTGATGTTCTTGGATAAGTCACCAAAGCTGGTATATAGAATACAGGCTCCAAGCAGAGAGATTGATGTCAACCTACCCCAGAATAAAAGTATGGTTGCAGTCAAAATTTTGGAAATTGTACAATCTTATAAGTCACAATTGCTGATTGCAAAGAAGTCCTTTTGATTAAGGCTGCTTAAGGACCACTGTGCATGCAAATACCTGGGAGCTTGTTAAAATGCAGATTCTGATTCAATGGGTTTGAGGTGGGGTCTGAAATTCTGCATTTCTGACAAGAGGCCAGGTGATGATGATCCTGCTGGTGTAAGGATCATACTTGAGAGGCAGAAGAACCCAGGATAGTCATGGGGAGTAAAAAAAGAACTGGGTCACAAGATATCAGTCACTTAGTTTTAGCTGCAAGGAATATTTGTTAAGTACTACTTGTATGCCAGGTGCTTTGAAGCATTAGGCATAGTTTCATACCAAATATGTTAGTGGGACAGCTTTTCCTTCAACAACCCATTCCATATCTTGCTTTATAAAAGTTCTATGCATTCCAGAAGAGTCAGGTGATACTTACGTATAGGATCATTTCCATGGCTATTATAATTTACATGCAATATTATTTTAACTGGCCTCCCTCCAAGCATGGAATGATTCATAGATTAACTTAGCAAATGTTCATGTGCTAGGTACTATGCTAAGCATAGGTGTATGGAGCCAAAAGAAACAGGTATAGTCCCTGCCCTCAGGAAATATCCAGTTAAGCACTGAACAGGTAAGAACACAAGGACATACTCAGTTATATGTATGATGAGCATTATAAAAGAGCACACCTTATCTACTCTCAATGCTCCAGGTCTCACCCACTCACAGGCAAAGAAAATAGTCCAACACTTCCTTGCTTCCCATGTTACAACTTTCCATTTGTTCAGTAACATTCACTAGGCCAGATAGTATGACAGAGACTGATACAAACAACACAAGTTGCTGCTCTCAGAGACCGCAGAGGCAGTCAGGAAAGGATGCTGACTCCCACAACTGCTACTCAAAACTCCATATGATTCCTGACGGAGCAGAGCCTAGCACAGGGTACTTCATGGACCTGACATAAATACTTCTGAATGAATAAGTGAATGGAGGTGACAACCAGCACTAAAGCCAAGCTTGTTTTCTATGGGGTCAGAAAAGCTCCAGCCATGTGGCTCTTATTCGCTTTACATAATGACAGAGTGGGGTGTGGATTGTGCCCCTGACACCATTCACCACTGGAACACTTTGTCTTCTGGAGGGGGGAGGCTGTATCAATACTTAAGTCATAGCACTTTTAGGGGGTTAAATGAGATAATCTCTGACATTCTTAGTCCAGGCAAACAGTGAATATTCAGTAAATGAGAATGCTGGTTACTCTTGACATGGTCTTTGTTACCATTTTCCTAATGATTAGCATAGAAGTGGCTGTGATAGGGCCCTCAAAGGAGGTGAAACATTTTGACACACGGAGATGATGAGAAAGGTTCTGCAGAGAAAACAAGTCTTTAAGAATCAGATTATTGCTTACACATTCAATAAATATGCCACTGGTTATTTGTGCTTGCCAGGGAATTAGGTGAAGATTAATTAATATTTATAAAGTATTTTGATATCCGTGTAATATCTAGTAAGCAATTAGTTCTGTAACACAAAGCCAAATCCTTTTACATACCAAACAATGTAAAACAAACTGAATACAGCTGCATAAGAAGTAAGAGAATTTCATTAGCTCCTATTGTAGGAAATACGCAGCCTTTTGGATTTTTTCACCCCTTTAAAGAATGTTTGCCCTGATTTTCCTTGATTTCCTATTGCATTTTCCCACCTTTCGCCCTGTAGCCCCAAATAAAATTATTTCCTTTTGGGTAGCAGGAGAAACAGAAGTGGGATGAAGACAAATGCAATTCTGGCTCTTCTTGGTATTCTGAACCCAAGAAATGGTTCAACTAGAAATATGTGTGTCTATATCCATCATCCTACTAGCTGGAGCTGTGGGTGCCTAGATGTGCACGTACTGAGAACTTGGGATGAAGGGAGTGGGGACAGGAGGATAAAAAGAAAACTAAGTCAAAAGAAAAGATCAGCCTTGAGGCACTTCCTCAGTCTCTCCAGTCCATATGAGCACTTATATTGCCCGCCTATATGTGTATTAGATTCTCCCAGCCCCTTCTAACCATTTTCCAACCATACTTTCCATTCTTATTTATGGACAATATTGCAAATACTAAATCCCTTGTCCCCACCTTTTTTTCTTTTAAAGTTCATCATTCTGACCTAAAAACTCCAACCCGGTGTTCACTGCAGAAATCTCTAATTCACAAAACTTTATCTAAAAGCCTGGTCTGCAGAACAAATAATATAGGTGTCCCCATGGGTGATGTAGCTGTCAGGCCCCAGCATCTTCTCTAACTCCCTCATGCACCTCTGAGATGCAGCTCTGGAACTTCAACGATGGTCCAGTGGAAGCTGGGCACAGTGAGTACTCTCTTAAATCTCTCTCATGAGGGGATGACACCACCTACCTATGTTTGCCCAGGGATGGAAGGATTCCTCAGATGCTGAACCTTCCATGGTAAAATGGGAAAGTCTTGAGCAAAGTGAGGTGGCAGGTCACTCTATTCCTATGCCACCTTCCAAGGTACAGTATTCTATCTCCATCAGAGAGACACATCTGCTACTGAGCAAACAGGACATTGGGTCCATGCATTTATGTGCTGTAGGAGACAACCTTACAACATAAATTCTCACACTCAGTGTCCCCTGATGTGCTATTATGTTCAAATAAGCCAACTGATACTATACTTGGCTTCTTCCCTTAAAATGAAAATGACATCAATGCCAAGAATATTGAGCAATTATTAGACCTAGTTTGCCTCATTTTCCCCACATTGGGCATTGTTTTTTGCAACCAAAGACAACAGAGTTCAGACATTACCCAAAAGGAAGCTTGCCTGGCTATGTCTACTGATTATCCCAGTTGGACAGCATACTTTTAATAAAGGTGGGACCTACTTTCCATCAACCTTCACTCACAGCACAAGACTTCTGCCATCGCTGCACTGTGAAAATCATCCCTTGCCCCTTCCCAGGCATCTGCTAAGGCTCATCACTCAGGACCTCTGGCTTCATCTTCCTCACTCTCTGGGTTGCAGACCCTTGAGTGACCAACCCCTCTGTATCCACAGAGACTGCAGCTGTCTCTAGAACTAGTAACCAAAGCCCTCTTGTGGCTAAACATTAAATTCTTACCCAAAATAGTAAAGATGAAGACATCCCATCAGAAAGGAGTTCACAAGATGACTAAGGCACTTTCTACGTAGAAAATTACAAACCTTAACTCCCTCTCTATCCCCTCCTAAGTTCCCTACAAGCACATTTTACTAAATTAACATTTTTTAAAAGAAATTAGCACCAGCAGAGCAAAACTGAGGCTGTGTTGCCTGGGTGAGTGATGAGCCAAATGTGTCCACAGACAGAAATAACCCCTATTTTATCATCAGGCAGAGGGTAAACAGAACATGCCAGAGGCTTGATGAATCATTCCAGAGCCAGCCATGTGGTATTTTTCTGTAATTAGCTCAATTGCACATCCTTAGTACCTTCCCCAAGTCCCCTGAGAATCAACAATAGTCTTTCTCAGCATCTCCAGCTGTTGAAACTTGAAAATCCACCTCAATTTCCTCTGGTCAATATCTGCTAATGCCACATTTTAATCACATTTAGATGTGTATGCTCAATCTCAAAATTATCTAAGGTAACTGCCAAACTGTTTCACCAGCAAATCCACTAAGTTACTTACAAATCAAAAAAGCTTATGGAACAAATTGCTACATTCGGTAATTTACAGGCATTTTTCATTGTACAAAGCTATTTAAAATTACTGGAGCACTTGTCTTATTTTTTTTCCATAAGTGCTCCAATCTGAAAGTTATTGGGATTCTATTTCTGAAATACTGAGGTAATTTGACTTTTCTGGAGGACTTTTTATACATGTATATAGAAGCACCTGTTTTAAAAATGATTGGGGTTCTGATGATGTGCAGCACTGAACACATTCATAGGAACATGGATGGAACTGGAAGGGATTATGCTCAGCGAAGTAAGTCAGAAGGCAAAAGAAAAATACCAGATGGTTCCTCCCCTAGGAGGAATATAAGGGAACCAAATAAGGATCAAGGAAAGGAATAACAATAATAATAATAATAACAACAATAAGGACACAAAAACTAAAAATGAAAAGACAAGGACAAATTGGGGATACATGGTGGGGAGGGGATAGGGGGAGGGTGGAGGGCAGACGGGAGCACGGGGGACTGAGGTGATGGCGCACTGGTGATATGGTGATGGGGAATACATGGGGATTATAATTGAGGTCAAATATATATAAATTTTAAAAAGTTAAAAAATAAAATTACAAAATGTTTAAAATTTTATCAATGCTTCAAGTTTGGGATAGAATCTGATTTTGTATGTAGAAAATAAAAATCACATGCCCATTTTATACCCTTGTCCCTATTCATTATTAATCTCAGAATTTTGACTTGGGCAATTTAGGGCCTCCTGCCCTAGACAGTATTTTATCATTCTGAAATAGTCTGACTTCATGCAAAAGCAACTCTGATTTCAGGTTTTCTTCCTGCTCACGTGTGACTATTTATAGCAAAGTAATTCAGAATCAGAATCGCCTTTCCCTTAGCATACAATGCACCTTGAAAATATTTGTTAAAATTGTTTAGATCTAGGAGAAACAGGCCAAGGAGATTTTAGTCTTCACTGTTTCTCAATTCAAAATTGGATCAAAAAACACTTTTCAGGTAATGAGAAGTTTTTCTATTTTTTTTTGAAGCATCAATAAAAAGAATGAATTGTGTTATTCCTAGAAAGTCTGGCATTATTTAAAGAGGACATATCACATGTTCTTGGTGAATTTGGGTTGTGAAAACAGGGTCACAGGTATTTGCTGTAGATATGTGTGTCCCTTCCCTGCTATGCGGGGTAAGATGAGAACAGCTGTGCTGTCTGACTACTTTCTGCCATGTACTAAGTAAAGTCATAGATGAGAAGCCCTTTGAAAAGAAGAAAATCCTTTATCCCTGATATTTTTTTTGCTATATTTTCATACTGAAAATCTCAAAGGAACACCAAAGTGCAAAGAATAATCTGATGAAGCTCTCTGTACCCATCACTAGATAGATCTCAACATCAAACCCAAGGTTCATCTGAGCACCCAGCTGCTTCTCCAGATTGTCTTAAAGAAGATTCCAGATATCATGCCCTTAGTTTGTGAACACTTATGATGCATCTGTGAAAGAATCAGTCTTTTTCCTAACACCAGCACAACATATTACTGAGTCTGAACAGAAACAAGGATATCTAAATATCACCAAATATTCAGTATGCATTCATACATCCCTAATTTAGTTTATCCCAGCTTATTAATCAAGATCCAAATTAAAACGAAACATAATTGGTATGCCTCTCAAATATTCTTTTTTGAATTCATAAAGTTCCCTTTAAAACACACACACACACACACATACACACACACAGAGTCAATATATATATACTGTCTTTGCAACTTTGCATGAATAACCTAAGTTGTTTTCACAGTGTAGGTTTGGCTGATTTGATCCTTATGGCATCAGTGAACATGCTCATATGTCTATTGTGTTTTCTATAAATGGGTGAAGGATCCTGGAGGCTTGACACAGTCAAGTTCAACATTTTTTGATGCAAGACCACTTCACAGACCATGGTATGAATTCAGGAAATGTGATTCTTTGCTGTTCTCTCTTAATTAACCATCATCTAGATCCATTCATTAAGCAAAGGTTGAAAATTCATAATATTCTAATTCTATAATTTCTTTATCATTTACTAACCATAAAGAAAAACTCCTTTCATCAACTTTCTAATCAGTTCAATATAATTCCCCTCATATGCTAATTCTATTATCTTTGAAAGGTTACCAGTATTTTTTTTTACCCTATCATTATGAAATTATCAATTTGAACATAATTGATGAGCTTCATCCCATTTAAATTATCAATCTTGTTTTGATGCTCAAATCGTCTCATCTTTGGCCACTGGTGTTGATCTCTTTAGACGGCACAATCCTATGGTATCAGGTAATTTCCTTGATAATAAAATAACAAGATTTTATGGATTGATCTAGCATACTTCCTAACCCCACATGAAATCAACTATTTTACCAAGGAGGCTTGGTTGTATTTTCTGGGAAATGGTAATTAGAAACCATAATCTATTGGCAAAGGAAGTTCATTGCTTCGATCACTGTTCCTAAGCCTTTTTAATAGGAGCAGAATATATCACTCTCTGAGATAAAATAGATAATGAATTCATACTGATAATTCTACTTCCAGTTTTGGACTCTAGCATTTATAAATAACCTTACTGATCTCATACCTGTGTTTTCTCCCTCTCATACCTAAAACTTCAAGTTCTCCTCAAAATAAGTGTAATTATTCATGTTTCATCGCTCAACACAAGAATAGCAATGCCAGTACTACTTCCTGCAATAGTATTGTGAGAACAGTTTAAGATTTCCCTTTCAGTTTTTTTAATCATCTGTAAATTGAATAGCAAAATTATTGTGTTTTAAAGTCATGATGGGTAGCTCTTCTCTCGGGGATCACACCATCACCTGAGTATATATTTAGTTCCAATCATTTCTCTGATCTCCATTTTCAAATTTATTTTAAAAAGTCTAATTTCCTGTCTCCCTGTTCCTTTTCCATACTTCTCTGTGTCCAGTTATATTTTCCAAAAGTGGCCACAGTAGTATCTTCTCCCCACCCCACCCCACCCCACTCCACTATGAGTGTCCCATCCTAGACAGAAAGTATGAGTGAGAAGCTTCTAGACAACCCAGCTGATTCCTCCACCCCTCACTATCATTATGAATGAGACCCATCTCCTGTGCCCAGACAAGCCCTAGACCAAGAGCGACAATGATACAATGATGTTGACACTTAATGACACCAGCTTTGTTAAGCAGAAGGCGATAATCGAACAGTGGCCTTTTAAAAAAAAGTATGACAAGAGAAGTTTGTCATACTTTTCAACTTCTCTTGTCATCAGAGAAATGCAAATCAAAACCACTATGAGATACCACCTCACCCCAGTGAGAATGGCACATATCCAAAAAAGTAGCAACAAC